>JAMKPZ010015533.1:0-34453 GCA_024699675.1 Amphibolis antarctica | reverse complement strand
TAATGTGAAATAAAATGCATCTTTTCAAGCACTCAACAAGCTGTTAAAATACGGAAATTCCTGTCCAAGACGTGTACCAAAAAAATAGGGGAAAATAGGATACAAAATAGAAATCCGAAATGCAGTTTTTCAATCACTACAACCCCTTTCTTTCCCTATAACTTTCTCAAATCAAACCAATATTTTCCAGCTAACAAACCCACGTAAGAACACCCCCTTTTCAGTAGGAAACAAGCCTCAAAACATCTGGGACGTGCCCTTAAAAATGCTGGAAAATCTCATGAAAAATTCGCATTCAACACATTCAACATTCATACATTCCAAACATCATTCATTCACACATACATCAAAGTATATTTTTGGGGTTTTTGTATATGAATCAAGTAAACTTCAAATGATCTGAATCCTAATGCAAAACAGTAAGAAATATTGTCCTAATTCAAGGTATGAAATTGGAATAACAAAAGATAACAAACTCCAATCCTACACTAGATAAAGTAAGGTAAATAGGGCAAGGGTTGAACCTTCACTCCAAAACCTTGAATGATGGTGGAGAGGGGACGTCTTCAGTGACAAAGCCACCCCTTCCTTGGCTGGAATAGCTTCCTCACGTCACCAAGGGTAGGGAAAGGGAAAATCGGACAACTCCTCTACCTTGAACCAACACCCAACGCCCCCTTTCTTTCCTTTGGCTTCAACTCTTGGATTTCGCCCTCTCTACGCCACAAGCTCCAAGATTCCAGCACGTCCCCTTCTCCAAGACCATGCCCTAGATGTCACACGTCCCTTGGATGAAGAGAAGATGAGAAGAGTGAAGGCCGGCATCCTCCAAGGTCTCCACCACGAGAGGAAGGAGCTTTGGCCCCTTGTGTGCCCTAGGGAGAGGAATGGGGAGGACAAGAGAGATGGGAATGGAATGGGAGATCCCTGGTCTCTTGGCCCCTCTCTTGTATTTATAGAGTCCACATTCTCTTCTTTCCAATTTTGCCCATGTGGCTTCAAACTTTATTCCTACAAAAGATCACATACAAGGGTTTCCAAGACATTGAAATATAATATAATGGAATATGATATGATCAAGAATGTTACCTTACATGTCATTCCAATGCAAAATAATAATTGAAGTCCTAGTTGTGCATTATTTAATCAAGTTGTATCATATTCATGCAATTCATATAAATTAAAGGTTATATGCAATTCTAGTTAATAAAGCATGATAATCATATATGCACTTCTAATTTTCATGAGATAAGTATGTGTATAATGCACAAATTATGACTACACAGTGGCTAAACAAAAGACCTTCCTATGAAACCAGAAAATGCACTTTCTTCTCATTAAATCATGTGCCAATCAATTTTTAGGGCAAGCTAATTACTCCTGCCCTACTTCTCTCTCAATGTGAGAGGCTATCTTCTCTTTTAGGAAGGTTGGCACTATAATACCAGCCTCCCTACTCTGTTTTAAATATTCAACAGTGTCTTTTCTTACCAATTTTAATTCTTGCTCTCTAACCGTGGCTTTGAGCTTGCACTTCCCTTCATTGTGCCACATCTCCGCATTCATTCTGAACTTCTTGAAGTTCAACATTTTTATCCATTTGTAGTTTGATGCTGGAGCAAGGGGAGGTGCAGTGGAGGTTGAAGCCATGGTGTATCGTGGGAGGAGGAGGGTACTGTGAACGTAGGTCGTGAGAAAAAGGGTTAATGCACGATAGAGCCTTAATGATTTTTATAAGATTAATCAGGTAATCGAACTGTCAAATGAAAAGATCCTTAATTAATCAACAATTTTTGGGTTTACCCACGTGGTAGTTCGAGGGTAAACACCCTTACCGTCAAACTTAGTCTAAGGGTAAGCTATAGTAGATAGAATCATTAGAAATTTTTATTTGTGCGGTCATTTTTAATCATATTAATACTCGTATATTGTGCATTTACTTCATGATTGTTAGATGTATCAAGTTGAGTTTTATTTCTGATTAAATGTACTGTTTATGCTTAATGAATTCTAGTGAGCGATGGAGATTCCCATAGATATCTTGTGTGAGGTTTTAAGTCATTTGCCAGCGAGATAAATATGCAAATTGAGTTGTGTGAGCAAGAGTGTCCGAGCATTTATTTCAGAGCATTACTTTTGTTTGCACCAAGCATACAAAATGAGAAACACAATTAGTGGAGTGATTCGATATGATGCATTTTCAAGAAAATATGTATATCATGAAATTGATTCTAAGGTAGGAATTCAACCTACATCATTGGAGGGAATTGAAAATATTTTAGGTTGTAATGGTGGGTTAATTATTTTCAGACATATTAGAGAATAATTTTCTAACATATCTGATATTGGGATTAAGAACCCTGCTACAAATATGGAATTGTTACTCCCAAACCCTAACAAAGATAAGCTTGTGTTACTTGATTCAGGGTTGACATTTAAGGGTACTGATAAGAGGATAATGCACAAATTATTTTGTTGGTTTATCATTTTGACAAACATCAATGGCAACCCATCAGAAGAGTTTATTTTGGAGAGAGACCAACAAACAACAGAAACCATGTAATTATTGATGGAATCATTTACTTGATAACAAGCTGTACCCCTACATTTATTAATGAGATTACAGTCATTGCCATCAATATTGAAGATGAATAAGTGAAACTCCTACCTGTGTCATACCCTATGGGAGTACTATCAAGTTCATTCTATGATTTAGTCGAGCTGACTGTATTTGGGGGAACTAATGGAGAGCTTGAATCTCTAAGTTTAATTAGATGGTGGGATGATGATATAAAATTTGAAATTTGGAGGGTACAAGACATTGCAAAATGGGAATGGAATTAAGTCTACATTGAATTGCAACTAGAAGATTTGGGAACACCTGACATGCCATTTGCAGGAAGAATCAAGACTTTTTGTTTCATCAATGGAGACACTCTTATTTATTGTGTTTGGGATAATCTCTATTATTACAAGATCTAGCTAGTTGATGGAGGTTGTGATGCTGAACTTATTCATCAATTAACTTTGCCTCCTTCTACAGTGTGGCTCTATGAATTAATTCTCTACGCAAATACTTTGTAACACTGTGTGTAATATTTTTTGTCTACCCACGTGTTAGTTCAAGGGTAAACTAGTTTACCCACGAGCCTGGCCGTGGGTTGTTGAACACGTGCAATGTTTTTATTTCTTTTGGAACGTCTCTGTTGTATTGTGCTCAAATCCAAAAGATCTTTGTTGTTTGGTTGCATGTTTTTATGAAATCTGAAATTTTATATCATTTACTACAGTTATGGTATTATTGTAAACAGATGTACCTATTGCATGATAATATGAAATGGCAGCTAAAGCTTATTTAATGATGGTACACAAGCAAATATTTTTTTATATTTAAATGTTGCATGTCAAGTTGGTCTAGGGATTCATCTCATAGGTTAGTCAGAACACCTACAAGAAGAATAATTATAGCTGCCCCACAACAAGACCAACCTATAGAACAAACAATAAGTAGTATATTTTACCCTAATTTAATGGATGAACCTTCCTGCATAACACTACCTAAATGTCCTAATGACAGATTTGAATTAAATTCCAATTACATCAACCAATTACCAAAATTTCATGGATTTGAAAAAGAAGATGCTTATTGGTTTTTAAAAGAATTTAATGAAGTTTGTAATATGATGAAAGTACCAAACATGACTGTTGATGCAATTAAATTAAGGTATATGCTTTTTGCTTTAAAAGATAGTGCAAAAAGATGGTTATACAGTTTACAACCGAATTCAATTATCACTTGGAATCAGTTCTATTCCGAATTTCTAGGAAAATACTATCAAATGCATGTCACAATTAAAAGGAAAAATGAAAATTTAAATTGTAGATAGAAACCAAGCGAACCTTTCTGGAAATATTTTGCAAGGTTTCGTGATCTCCTAGCTCAATGCCCACATCATGGAGTAGAGAGAGTGACCCAAATCCGAACTATTTATAAAGGAATTGATTATCACACAAAGACACTTTTGGAATCTTTAAGTCAAAATGGATTTCTGAACCAAGGAATAGATAATGCTTGGAAATTTTTAGAAGAATTAGCCAAAAGAACTACCCAATGGGAGAGTGCTGCTGAAGTAAGTCAGGAGCAAATTCCTACCCTTAGGGGAGTTCATTTTGTTGAACCACATGTTGCCTTAGAAGCTAAGATGGCTAGCCTTGATACATAAAATTGATGAACTACAACTTAAACAAAAGACTAAGACTACCACACCTAAATGTACAAGTTGCTTTGCCATAAGTCATGTTGTAGAAGACTATCCTATTTTAAATGACTCTAAAGATGTTACTGCTTTATTTTATAATCAACGTAACAACTCAAATTTCAATCCTACTTATAATCCTAGGTGGAGGAACCATCCTAATTTTCCATGGAAAAAACCAGGCTAACAACCACCTCAATTTGTAGGACAACCTTTTATTGAACAAAATGCAATGAACAATAGTTCTTTAAATGTAAATCATAACCAACCTGTTCACGATTAGACTTTTGAGAAACAATTAACAAGCTTAATGCAAAAAGTAGACTCAACTTTAAAACCAAATCCCCAAATTTTTGCACATGATCAAGCTATTAAAAGAATTGAAACACAATTGAACCAAATATCTAATTCACTAAACCTAAGAAACAAAGGTGCTCTTCCAAGTCAATTTGTGCCGAAACCCCATGTAACTGATGGGCATATAGCTCATAGAGGGGATGTGCAACACCACTCAGCTTAAGCCAGTAAGGCTACAATTTGGTGGTGTCTATTTATAACCCACCTGGTTTTCTTGTGAGCCATTACAATTCCACAAGCATAGCTATATAGGAGTACTTTTTTTCTTTCTTTTATATTGTTTCTGAAAAATATCACCTCCTTATCATCATATTTTATTGATGCATAGCACTGGTATTGAATTTCTACAGTATTACTTGTGCATTTCACATGCTTCATCCTATATGAATTTTCCTTTCTATACTAAACTTTTCCAATTACATCGAGGACAATGCAAAGTTTAAGTATGGGGGAAAGGTTTACATCTCAGTTTTATGTTTCATTATGCTTAAGTAGTTAAAGTATGTTAAAAATGTAAAAAAATTTCTTTTCTGATATTTGTGCTTTTTTGTAATTTTCTCATCTTTTATATCTTTTATGTTTTTCTCTACAACAAATATTGAGGAATATAAGTTTCAAGTATTGCTGTTAGAATTAATGGGAAGACCCTATTATATTGAGAGGAGAATTTCCAAAGCCAATTCCAAGTAACCTATTGCCCTTAGATGAGATGGATTTAGATTAACTTGTGCTATGGGTTGAATCTTCCTGTTTCATTTGAATTAATGCCTTGTTAACCTAGTTTTCTAAAGTAAATTATTTTCCTTTCGCATTACCCTATTTGAGTGGAGAGATAACCTATGCCGAGTGCCACCATAAAAATGATCATGATATGAAAATTTTCCATTTTGGTGAGCATTATCTTAAGGTATCTCCCAAAATTTTCTGAGTTAGAGGTGATGTGAAGGAAGGTAGCAAAGGTATGAACTTTATCGCATCATGGAGTTCATTTGGGAATTAGGCTATGGAGATATAAGGTGGTGAAATTAATCGATTATAAGTTATTTATTAGTTCTAAGAGTGCAATGCTAGTTATGTCATTTACTTTATGCATTTTAAATTTATCGTAATAAAAAAAAGAGAGAAAAAAGAAGAAGAAAAGAGAGACAAAAGAAGAATTAGAAAAAGTTAAAGGATCAACGGCAATATGAGTAGAAAAGGGAAATATTCGAAGTCAGTTGGGATGTGAGAGAATGAAGTAAAATGATACTATATCAACAAATTACCATTCTGACTGATGGTGTATTATTGTCTTGTCCCTTGTCTACCGACCAAAGCATTTTCCAATATCTTAGAAAGGAAGGGAGTATCTTAAATTACCCTCTTTTGTTGGTGAGATGTGTGTCCCTACTTTAATGATTTAATTTTTAATTGAGAGTGGTGAAGGTGTGAATTCCTCATGCTTGCACAAGACAGATGGTTCTCATGAATAGGTGACTTTTTGTTCACATTTTAAAATGAGTCTATTCGATTTAAGGGCAAGGAGAGGTAGTGTTGTAAGGCTGAGCCACCTCATTCCCCTGAAATTGTTCTAGCAACAAGTGATTCAAACGATCCTTGGGTTGGTTTTGTTTCTCTCTCTTTTTCTCTATCTTTTTCTCTTTATTTATTTCTTTGGACTTTGTGGGTATATTCATTGAAAACCCCCCGAAGACACAACTCCACCACAAGGGCAACCTAGGGGTTTAACAGCTTGTTGCACCTGCTAAGTGTAGTCGTGTTCCCTACAAAAGTGGCCTAACATAGTTTCAGTTAGTTTTTAGTAGTCTTTATTACTTTCATAGTTTTTATAGTTTTATTTTAGTATTTTGCTAAGGGAATAGGAAAACTTTAGTATGGGGGATTTGTTCAGACTCAAAAGTGTGCATTTTATTGATATTAATTCATGTGTTTTAATGAGTTTTAGTTGCAATGGATTATGATGATTACAAGGTTAACTATACTTTTGAGTAATATGCACGTTTATTCACTTTAATGATGCATGAATTAAGTTTTGAGTTGTTAATTATGTTTGTGTTGATTACCTATTGAGAAAGGAATTAATGATCGAAAATTGACTCTTTAGGTTGCTTATAAAGTGATTAATCCACACAAAAAAATCATGATTTATGTCTGAGTGAAAAGTCTGAGGGTTAAGTCATTTACCCATGAACTTACGCGAGGGTAAACTGGATTACCCTCGAGCCTGCACCCTATTTGTTTTGTGCGATGAATTTCATTGATATAATAGCAATTGCAATCATAGTTAAGGTTTAAATGTTATGAATTATTTCTCCTGTAATATGATGTATTTCACGAAAGGTATTATTTAAGTATATGTAGGAGAATTCGATGAGCAATTGCAGGGAAATGTGTAGAAGAGCAAAATTGAGGAATTCAATTCAGCTAAAGCTCAACCATGAAGAACGTGGATAAACAGGTTAAAGAAGTGGATTGCGTGGGATGATCTAACACATCTGGACGTGCACCATGCCTTTGTTAACTACCAGCTCGTGAACTGCCATTCCTCCCCTCTATAAAACAGTCCCATAGCTATGAAACTAAATGCCCCCCCCTCTTCTTCCTCCATCCGCCATTTACAAAGCATTCTCCATCTTCCATCTTCCACCCACTCATCTCTTCCGAGAAGAGATTGACGACCTCCTCTTCTCCAACCATTCACATAGTGCATTTGCTGTTCTTTTCTCAACCTAAGCATATCCTTGAAGGAGAGACTCTCAATGCCAGCTACTTCCTCCTCTATTCCTTGGTGTAATTGCAAAGTGATGCCTAAAATCTCACTACAAAGTCAAAAGGAAGGTCTGCCAGATTGATGACCTAGTGGACCGGAAGTAAAGACAAAGAGAAGTTCTCAACTTGAGCAAGTTTTGAAGGAAGAAATTACAGTGAAACATTAGGTGTTCTTTCCATTTTTATTTTCTTTATTTTACTTTACCCTTATATTTACACTAAAATCTACAAACACCCACTTTATCAACTTAGTTACGGTAATTAGATTTTGTTTTTAGGTTTACTGTGATATTGAATGTTGCACTTTTACTTTACACGTTGTTTGTACTGTATTGTGTTTTATGCATTGTGTTGTTTGTTATGCTTTAAAATATCTAAAAAGACCAAAAATATAAATATTCAACTCTTAGAAGTTTCAACTAATTCGAATCGTACTATTTTTATATCTGAAACTCACAACTATTACACAAACCCTCGAGTAAGTTCGAGAGCAAAGACGTTTACCCATGGGCTAGCTCAGGGCTGGAACCACCTTGGTGGCTGTGATGGAGGGGGTTTGACCTTTGGCAAGGTCAGGAGGGCCTTCACCTTGTGGAAAATACTACTCAGTGGAAGCTGTGAGCGACAGGGAAGCTATGGAGAAGTTGCTGTCATCGACTTCTGACGTCTCTAAGGCGGAATTTCAGATGGAAGTTCGGCTTCTGCCTGTACTGGCTAGCTTGGCTAGACAAACACCGTTGGATGACAGTGTGGCCTCCAATATGTTTGACGAGGAGGCATCCAGAATGGCTGAGGCTGCTAATAAACTGAGGAGAATAGGACCTGTGATGGTCCCTCCCTGACTTCCCCTATCCTGAGAGGTGAAGGGTTGAGTAATTTTCCTAAAGCTAGCAATGCAAACTGAGTTCCAACGACAGCCTCCTCTTCTACCCAAGCCCAAATGGCTAACTCCATGAAGTGTTGAGCCATTTCTTGGTACTGATGGGAGTTCATCCAGCTATAGTTACCAGGTGCCCAAATAGTGTTGGGTGATGGTTGGGAGATGTGGGTAATTGGGATGCATGTTGTTGCGGGAATGGAGCCAAACAATGGAAACCTTGGCGAGTTTGCAAGGTTGTGACCCTAGGGGCCATAGGAGGTCTACCATGGATGGTTGAGACACCAAGTGTTGATGCACCATTGAAGCAGTCATGTTGTTTTGCTTCTCCACTTGAGACTTAGTCTGACTCATGGCCATTGCAAGGCATTTTCTTTTTTTTTGCTGTAAGGCGAGTTGCTGTAAGACAAAAGAAACGAGTAAAAATAGTTCACCAATAATAGGACAACTAAATATGATGAATGTTGTGAATCTAAGTTATCCTAATGTGTACCAATACAATGTTAACAGGAGTTAGAACCTATAGGAATAGCAACTCTTCCCCAATGGAGCTGCTAGTTCTATTACCCTTCTTTCCACCCAAATATTGGTTGAAGCTATTTAAGAGAATAACAAGTACATGAGACTCGGGAAATAAGTTGAAAGTTATGAATAAAATATCGAAGTTGCCACCTTATTTTACTAGAAAATAAGGAAAACAAGAAGAGGAAGAGAATGCACTCTTCAACTCAGGAATGAGATGTAAAATCTCTAAGAAAATCAAAACAAGAGGTCTGCTACTCAGAGATAATAAGTAAGAATTCAAGGTACTGGTGGGGAAGGTGTTAGGCACCCCAAACCAGCCCAACATAAGCTGGCCTCCTTACTATGATTGATGCATAAGCTAACTAAAATGCAGGGTGAACTAAAAGGAAAGATCTAGTCGTCTAATTAGGAGTTTCTCAACATGCCCTAATTCAACTAGTCCCAAAACAAAAAGGAAAGAGATGGAAATCCAGATAAGTTGGCGGACTTCCAATAAATCCATTTGGGAGTCGCACGAGGACTCAAGGAGTTAGGTCTTGGGGCATTCACCGAGATGGTGGTAAAATGAGGCAAAAATTTGGTAAATATGGACGAAAATCCGATAAACCCATCTGGGAGTCGCACGAGGACTTAAGGAGTTAGGTCTCGGGGAATTCACCGAGATGGCAGTAAAACAAGGTGGAAATTCGATAAATGCGGGCAGAAATTTGAAAAATCCATCTGGAAGTCACACAAGGTCTCTGGAAAGTACGATGCAATAGGTATTTAAAGAGCATCCTAGTAGTTAATTAGAATAGAGCAATTGTGACATTGCTTAAAAGATATTTAATCACTTGTTTCATTAATTGAATATACCAATTTAGCTAAACACCAAGCAAAACCAATCCTTGTAGACAAACCTATACTTGCACACTAATTACATCTGAACCCGTGCACTTGCGGTGAATTAAAATATTTGACACATAATTTTTACAAGAATTGAATTACAAGTGTTGTGTAAAAGTGGAATAATGCAAGACCATTGTTCTTCCCTTGTTGTTCTAATTTATCAGGTAAGTGAAGAGGGGGAGGGGCAGAATGCCCCAAGCTCTACCCCGAGACATTAGTTGTTGAAGATGTCGTGAAGGCTAGACGGGCTGGCTGGCCCAGCCTCACTGTGCGACATCCCGGTCGGAGGTTTTCGGCTACCAAGTGAGAGGCTTGATGAGGTTGCCAAGCTCTGCTGCTGCGGTGGAATTGGTTGACACAAATAGGTTACTGAGTCGGCTGCTGTTGAGGATGCAACTGCCGGCACGCTTGTGCGTGGGATGCCAAGCCCTCTGCAATTAACCTGTAGAACAATTGAACTAAACAAGTTAATGAAGGGAGGCCGACTACCCTGAGCCAGCTTATATGTCGAAACTCTGACTATCGTAGCCAAATATCTGGGTGGATGTCGGTCGTCTGAGTTGGTAGCCTAAAAAGGGTGAACTTGTTGGATGCCAATGCCTACGAAAACATGCAAGCCTTACCTCTGGCTACCTAGGTCGATAGCCAGCTTGGAGTGCCAGAAGACGACAGAAATCAGTGGAGGGTCTGGTCACTTAGGTGGCATGCTTTGCGGTGACATCTTTGTGGGGATGTCGCACCCTTTTGTGACGCCTTTGTTGGGAAATCAAGCCCTTTCGGAGCTAACCTATAGAACAACTAAACTAAATAGGTTATTGAAGGAAGGCCGACTACCTTGGGTCGGCCTGCAAGGTGGAAATCTAGCTACCCAAGCTGGAAATTAGGGCAGATGCCGGCTATTTGAGTCAGCAGCTCGAAAAGGTAGCAGTCTTTGGTGGGATGCCAAGCCCAAAGGAATCTTCCTGTAAAGAAAATAAGGATTTGGCTGACTTGTGGGGTTGCTAAGCCCGAAAGTTCACTTGCATTCTTAACAAAATATTAATAAACTGAGGTGTTTCCCTTCCTTTGAACAATAAAACATGATGTGTATAGAATGCATGAGGTTATATGTAGGGTTATGTGTAAATGCCTACAAGGATCATCATCTCTCCTTTCAACCTGTGGTAGCAAAAGCTGTTAGGCAAAGGGGACTCCAAATCAGCCCACCTTTCCCCCCATCCAAGCTAGGAATGAGTTAGAAGATGTAAAAGTTGGACTGAGAGATGAAATTGGAGGAAGGCCAGAAGAGAGAAAGAATGAAGTATAGGCCTTACCAGATGGGCTCCTCCAACGTGCTTGCTCTTGCTCATCCGATGCTATCTGGTCAGTTGGGGAATGAAACTAGCTCACCTCACTAAAAAGAGGACCATGGATAGCAAGTGCAAGGGAAGCATATCCCTGGTCCATGGTAGATCACTCTCACAAGGAGGCAGGTCTGAAACTCGAGATCTGACCTGTAGCTATCACTTTCCCCATGGGCCATTGGTTGGCCTATCCTCACTAACACTATAACGTGTAGGTGGATGTTTGCCATATAAGATGGCTTACTCACACATGCGGTGGCTTGGATGGGTACAACCTGCTATGGACGCTTGTATGGTCAGCAGTAGGCGGAGAACACCTAAATCTACCCTTGCCCATTCATAAGCTTCTTGTTTTGAAATGATGGGATGAAGGGCCTTGCACACTTGTGGAGCAGTGGGGCAATTCGTCTAATTGAGGCAGAATCTGAATAAGTTGGCAGACTTGTAGGATTTCCAAGCCCATTCTTTTTCTTTTTTTTTTGCCCCTTTTTTGTATATGTTTTTCTTTTCTCTCTTCCTTTTTTTTTTCTTTTGTTTTTGTCATCTTTTCTTCCTTTTCTTTTCTTTTTTACTCTATTTTCTTTTGACAGACAAAAGTGAAAACCCCTCGAAAATTTCCCATTGCTATCGACCTACTGCTGACCAATAGTGAGACCATTACAGGCATGTACCTAGGTCCAAGGTGTTCCTCACCTATGGGGAGTATGGTAGATGACCTCCCCCTATTGCTAGTAGCACTCAAGTTGAGATTACAAGAAGGAAAATGGGAAGGAAGGTTGCTGGAAGACACTCACCTAGGGAAGCAAAGAGACCCATTGTGGGTGAAGTCCTGGAATAGGTATGCTCGAGGCCAGTCTTGCCCATGGGAATCATGACATGCTCGGTTGATCGATCGTACTCCTTCCCAATGCCTGACCTTGTGGAGATAGGGTACATGTATGAAGGTTGTGGTGGCACACTCAAAAAGGGACAGTTAGTCATCCCAAAGACTTGGATAGCATCTTCTGAGGCTTGAGCTAGCATCTGCAAGTAAAGAGCAAACATCTGGATATTAAGAAAATGGGTCAAACCTTGCTTAGAGAGAACCTGGGTCTAGCTAAATAGGGCGGAAGCTGATCTGCATGACTCAGAATTTCGATGGTGGAGTTTGGTTGAAAAAAAGTTGGTTGGTGGGGGAAGGTTGCCACCTTGTCAACCCCTCTTTCCTTGCAAACCTGAGTTGAACAATGGCTACAAGGGATGTTCAATCCAACTACAATATGCATGCATGCAATGTGTGTAGTTGGAGAAAATAATTGATCAACCAATATGTAAAGATTAGATAGGGGTGTCCTGCCGAGGTAGAATGCCCCTAGTTACCTCTGTGGGCTTACCAAGAAGGCCCTAGAATGTGGATAGGAACTCACTTGTTGACCCATTTAGAAGTGTCGTTGGACACACTAGGACATCATGATTCTAGAATTCAGAGGTGAAATCCGGTTGCCAAGCTGGAAATCTGGCTTCCCAAATTGAAAATCCAGAGGGAACACTGTCCTTGGTGGCAGAATTGGGGGATGCCAAGTCCAATGGTCAGAAAACTTAGGTAGACACAGTGCATTTTAACGCCTTTGTTGGGATGTCAAGCCCTTACGAGTGGTGGAAGCCGGTTGTGCAACTTCAACATCTATGGCGGAAAAATGGCTATTAGGCCAAAATTCTAGTGTAGTTGGCGACTTCAATGGGTTGCCAAGCCCGATGTCATAGTGGGATCCGACTACATTGGGGTGGTATCTGTCTATTCTAAGCCGAAATTCTGGTAAGGTTGATGACTTCAGCAGGATGCCAAGCCCAAAGGTGTCTCTGTTTTTCCTACGCAGTTGGTGAAATCATTAGCAACCAAAGGGGAGGAGCATTCTCCTCCCTTAATGTTGGAAACTAGGAGACAAAGGGGCATGTGCAATAATTGACTGCTTATTGCTAGGCTCCTTGACATAGACTTGCCATAGTCAAATGATGGTTTGCAAGTTTTTAAGTCTCCACCAAACCATCGAGTGGGAAGCCAACGGAATTCAAGGAGAAAAGTGTGTGGGATCATACCTTGACCCCTATCTTTGAATGGGCTCCATAGGTTGGGTTCCACCTCCTATTGAGATAAGAAGGGCAGAAAGTTACTTAGGGCTTTCACCTCCTGTTGAGTTAGGAATGGCAGAAGATGATTGGAGGTGCTGCATAGTGAGAGTTGAATGATTTGTTAGCTCCCCTCCAAGGAGTAGATCTAGCAGGTCATCTATCGGTGCTTCTCCAGATAGCTGGATTGGGGACACAGGCTCTAGTGTGGTGGAAATCGGTGCTTGTGTTGGACTTATAGGTGAGGCTATAGCTACTGGACCTAATGTAGCTACTGAAGCTTCCGGACTGAGGTGGTCTTCCATTGAGACTACTAGCCCCTCACCTTGCCTAGTGGTGACAAGATGAATTTCTATCACCAGGGCCGTTGTTGGACCCCCATGCATTGTAGTAGGTGGTGGTGTTGGAGATTGCAGCTCGATTACACCACTATCTATGAGTTGTTGAATGGCCTCCCTCAAGGATCTACACTGGTCAGTTGCATGGCTAGCAGATCCATGGAAATCGCGATGAAGGTGGGGCTAGAACCACCTTGGTGGCTGTGATGGAGGGGGTTTGACCTTTGGTAAGGTCAAGAGGGCCTTCACCTTATGGAAAATACTGCTCAGTGACTTTGTCAACTGAGTGTACTCTCTTGGTGTGGCCAGCAGCTCTAGCTTAGGCTACTACTACTAATGATGGGGGTGTTGCTGCACCCGTTCGAGCCTCTGCTATCGAGGCTGCTGGCGTGGAGAGGATGGTTGGGCCCTTCCTCAACGTCCAAGGCACTACTGCTACTGAGGAGACTTGGCTCTACCCAGTAGCCATGCCTTGGGAGTCCGGTTCCAACCTAATTGTTCCGGCATGGTAGGCAGCTGCTCTGGAACTAGCTATCAGGGTCTACTTAGTGCTTGCGACTAATGGTGACAGGGAAGCTGTGAGCGATAGGGAATCTGTAGAGAAGTTGCTGTCATCGACTTCCGACATCTCTGAGGTGAAATTCCGGATGGAAGTTTGGCTTTTGCCTGTACTGGCCGGCTTAGTTGGACAGACACCATTGGATGACAATGCGGCCTCCGATATGTTTGATGAGGAGGCATCCGGAATGGCTGGGCTTGTTGATAAACTGAGGAGAATAGGACCTGTGATGGTCCCTCCCCGACTTCCCCTATCCTAAGAGGTGAATGGTTGAGTAATTTTCCTAAAGCTGGTAGTGCAAACTGAGTTCCAACGACAGCCTCCTCTTCTACCCAGGTCCGAATGGCTAACTCCATGAAGTGTTGAGCCATTTCCTGGTACTAATGGGAGTTCATCCGGCTACAGTTACCAGGTGCCCGAATAGTGTTGGGTGATGGCCGGGAGACATGGGTAATTGGGATGCATGTTGTTTCGAGAATGGAGTCAGACGATGGAGACCTTGGTGAGTTTGCAAGGTTGGTGACCCTAGGGGCCATAGGAGGTCTACTATGGATGGCTGAGACACCAAGTGTTGATGCAACCATTGAAGCAGTCATGTTGTTTTGCTTCTCCACTTGAGACTTAGTCTGACTCATGGCCATTGCTAGGCTTTCTTCTTTTTTTTGCTATAAGGTGAGTTGCTGTAGGACAAAAGAAAAGAGTAAAAGCATTTCACCAATAATACGACAACTAAATATGATGAATGTTATGAATCTAAGTTATCCTAATGTGCACCAATACAATGTTAACAGGAGTTAGAACCTGCAAGAATAGCAACTCTTCCCCAATAGAGTCACCAGTTCTGTTACCCTTCTTTCCACCCAAATATTGGTTGGTGCTATTTAAGAGAATAACAAGCACATGAGACTCAAGAAATAAGTTGGAAGTTATGAATAAAATATCAAAGTCACCACCTTATTTTACTAGGAAACAAGGAAAACAAGAAGAGGAAGAGAATGCACTCTTCAACTTAGGAATGAGATGTAAAATCTCTAAGAAAATCAAAACAAGAGGTCTGTTACTCAGAGATAATGAGTAAGGATCTAAGGTACTGGTGGGGAAGGTGTTAGGCACCCCCAACTAACCCAGCATAAGCTGGCCTCGTTACTATGATTGATGCACAAGCTAACGAAAATGCAGGGTGAATTGAAAGGGAAGATCTAGTCATTCGATTAGGAGTTTCTTGACGTGCACTAATCCAACTAGTCCTAAAATGAAAAGGAAAGAGGTGGAAATCCGAATAAGTTGGCGAACTTCCAATAAATCCATCTGGAAGCCGTATGAGGACTCAAGGAGTCAGGTCTTGGGGCATTCGCCGAGATGGAGGTAAAATAAGGCAAAAATCTGGTAAATACAGGCGGAAATCTGATAAACCCATCTAGGAGCCGCATGAGGACTCAAGGAGTTAGGTCTCGGGGCATTTGCCAAGATGGCAATAAAACGAGGTGGAAATCTGGTAAATGCATGTGAAAATCTGAAAAATCCATTTGGGAGCCGCACAAGGACTTAGGGATTCAAGTCTTGGGGCATTCGCTAAGTTGGTGGTATAATGAGGCGAAAATCCGGTAAATGCAAGAAAAAATCTGAAAAATCCATCTAGGAGCTGCACTAGGACTCAAGGAGTCTGGTCTAGGGGCATTCACTAAGATGGCGGTAAAATGAGGCAGAAATTCAGTAAATACGGTGGAAATTTGATAAACCCATCTAGGAGCCGCATGAGGACACAAAGAGTTAGGTCTCAGGACATTCGTTGAGATGGTGGTAAAACGAGGCAGAAATCTAGTAAATGTGGGTGGAAATCTGAAAAATCCATCTGAGAGCCGCACAAGGACTTAAGGAGTCAGGTCTTGGGGCATTCACCGAGATGGTGGTAAAATGAGGGAGTGTTGACCCCATGCTTGAACAGGTTGAACCAGCCGGCCTGCTGCTGGCATACTGGTACAAAAATCCGACAGTCGGCTCCCCGAAGCCCATACTTAAATAGATGGATCGGTGGGCCAGCCGGCTCGCCACCAGCATACCGGTACAAAAATCAGACAGCCGGCTCCCTGAAGCCCATACTTGAACAGATGGATCGGCATGCTAGCCGGCCCCCTGCCGGCATACCGGTACAAAAATTCGGGAATCAACTCCCCAAATCACCCAACTAAGCCAACATGCTCCCCTTTGTAGGGTGGTCGGATAGAACCAGCCGGCATCTGCCTCTCACATGACGGCTGCCGGTTAGCTACATGAAAAGGCAAGCTGAATCAATTAGGAAAATACGACGAGATTTAATCACTTAAATCTCGTAATCAATCAATCACGCCGATCGTGTGATTGAACTGAGACATACGTCGGCTTCCATCTAGGGATCCCCTCAAAAAAGGAAGGAAACCCCTTATAAAAGAAGGGGCCTTCTACCCCATTGAGCACGCTTTCACCCCTTGGAGAAGACGCCGGTTGGAGGTTCTGAAGGAGGAGAGCCGCTCGGAGCCCCGACGCCCTTACGCTGCACCAAAGCGAGGACTTCCGATCACCGCTGACGACTCCCTACAGGTAAGCCCTTCCTTCCTCGTCATTTTACGTGTGATTTAACGATGTTTTTCTCGAGCCCCGACCATGCTAGGCCTTTCCCATGCAAAGGAAAGGCTGGAGGACATGCCAAATGTCATTCCCTCGGATGCACTTTCGAAGGTACCGACAGCCTCCCACCCGGCCGAATGAATCCATCCAACACGGTCGAGTTCAGTTTGGTCACGACCCTTCGGTCAGGTTCTTTTTACGTGGAAACTTGTAGTTTCGCAACGGGTTTTACACGTTTTATCCGATTTCTGCATATTTTTCCGGGAGGTGTAAGTCTACCCTCCCGATGCCCCGGAAAGGTTTCCGGGATGACGCCATCGACATGCATCCTTGCCGGCGACGACCGTTCGGGCGTACAGACATGTGCGACCCGACGGTTCCCATTTTTTCGGGAGGTGTAAGTCTACCCTCCCGATGCCCCAGAAAGGTTTCCGAGATGACGCCACCGACATGCATCCTTGCCGGCGGCAGTTGTTCGGGCGTACAGACATGTACGACCCGACGGTTCCCATTTTTCCGAGAGGTGTAAGTCTACCCTCCCGATGCCCCGAAAAGGTTTCCAAGATGACACCACCGGCATGCATCCTTGCTAGCGGTGGCTATTCAGGCATACGAAATGTACGACCTGACGGTTTCCATTTTTTTCCAAGAGGTGTAAGTCTACCCTCCCAATGCCCCAGAAAGGTTTCTGGGATGACGCCACTGGCATGCATCCATGCCGACGGCAGCCATTCGGGTGTATGAACGTGTATGACCCGACGATTCCCATTTTTTTCGGGAGGTGTAAATCTACCCTCCCCATGCCCCAAAAAGGTTTTTGGGATGATGCCACCAGCATGCATCTTTGCCGCTGGCGGCCATTCGGGCATACAGACATGTATGACCCGACGGTTCCCATTTTTCCGGGAGGTGTAAATCTACCCTCTCGATGCCCGGAAAGGTTTCCGGGATGACGCCACCGGCATGCATCTTTGCCGGCGGTGGCCATTCGAGCGTGCAGACATGTATGACCTGACACTTCCCATTTTTCCAAGAGGCATAAGTCTACCCTCCCGATGCCCCGGAAAGGTTTCCAGGATGACGCCACCAGCATGCATCCTTGCTGGCAGCGGCCATTCGGGAGTACGAATTTGTACAACCTGACGGTTCCCTTTTTTTTTTGAGAGGTGTAAGTTTACCCTCCCAATGCCCTGGAAAGGTTTCCGGGATGACGCCACCGGCATGCATCCTTACTAGCGGCAGCCGTTCAAGCATACAAACGTGTATGACCCGATGGTTCCCATTTTTCTGAGAGGTGTAAGTCTACCCTCCCGATGCCCTGGAAAGGTTTCCGAGATGACGCCACCAACATGCGTCCTTGCCAGCGGCGACCGTTCAGGCGTACGAACGTGTATGACCCGACGGCTCCCATTTTTCCAGGAGGTATAAGTCTGTCCTCCTGATGCCCCGGAAAGGTTTCCGGGATGACACTACCGGCATGCATCCTTGCCGACGTCGACCGTCCAGGTGTATGAGTATGTACACCCGGGCGGTTCCCCGTCACTGGAAAATTTTTCGATCTCCTGGAAAGACTTCCAGGACGAGGCCAGCCGTGGCCAGACTGACTGTTGTGGTTTTTCATTTTTAGAGCCAGAGAGAGGCTGGAATTGCCTGGGCTGTCTGGGGGTGCCTAACACCTTCCCCAACAGTACCCTGAGCCCCGTATCCAGTTCTCTCATGTTTCGTATATCGTTACACAATTTTACGTCATTCTCGTGATTTTATTGTTTCGATGGTGGAAGGACACTTCCCCATCCGGTTTTCCTTGTTTTCTACCCAAAAATAAGTTGGCGACTTTGAGCCATCGACCCCATGTGGTGATGCACTCACACAATCACCTTTCAATTCTCTATACCTCAGTCCATCTACCTGCGAAGTCGGCGAAAACTCATGGGCTTCCAGGTGATAGCCGGATGAAAGAGAGGGTACAGGCAAAAATCTGGTAAATGCAGGCGAAAATCCAAAAAATCCATCCAAGAGCCACACGAGGACTCAAGGAGTCAGGTCTTTGGGCATTTGCTGAGATGGCGGTAAAACAATGCAAAAATCCAGTAAATACGGGTGGAAATCTGAAAAATCCATTTGGGAGCCGCAAGAGGACTCAAGGAGTCAGGTCTCACGGCATTCACCGAGATGGCAATAAAATGTGGCGAAAATTCAATAAAACGTAGGGGAAATCTGCCAGCCCTGACGAACTTCCACCTACCTCTAGACGAAGCCATGGACGACCCAAAAGAAAAGGAAAACTCGCAAGCGACCACAAAACAACATGCGAAATATTGAGATGTATGTGTAAAATAGAAAGAAGAGAGGGATTGAGGGTAATCTCAAGAGAGGAATAGGCTTCCCCTGGTTGAAGCCATGGACGACCAAGGGGATACTATCAATAAAAGATATGTCTCCCCCCTTCCTATTGTTGGGAAGGGGGGATAGGATGACTTACCTGTAGGAAGGTTGGGTTGGAGTTGTCGCCAATGAGCTCTCGTGCATGGACGGTCAATCGAGAATGAAGATCAGAAGCCGAACGGAGCAAGTGGTCAACGTCGGGTGCTAGGATGCCTGGACACTCAAGCAGCAGTAGGATCGAGGAGTCAAACCCCTCCCTAGTGGTAAGGGGAAGGCTATTTATAGGCTAGGGTCACAACATTTTGCAAAGTTGGATCGTCAAGTGTTGGAAGGCCAAGTGTCGCACACATTATGTTGATTGGGTGACGGTTGGGCTCGCCAAGCACCTGGAATCGTTTGGAGGCACCAGCACTCTAGGCTGGAATTTTGCCTTTCTAGCCGGAATTCTGCCTCCTCTACCACAGAAGGCCAATGCTTGTTGGTTCATTGTAGTGAGTCTCTGAGCGCTCTTGAAAATGACTAGCCCAATGGGGCAGAATTCCACCATTTTGATCGAAATTTCGTCATTCCTACCACGGAAGTCCAGATATCTGTGTCTATTGCTAAGGGACTGATCTCGTGTAGTGTCTCCAAGCACTCTTGAAACAACCAGCTCAAAGGGGTGGCAATCCACTATTTTGATCAGAATTTCATCATTCCTACCGTGGAAGTTCGAAGATTTGTACTTGCAGTCATTCACTTGGAGACTAGTTTCACACCTCTGGGGTGGAACAAGAGCAGCTGGTGGGGCTAGACATCCACCTTATAGGCCGAAAAACTGCTCACCTACAGTTGAACGACTAGTCCATTCCAGGACTAGTGTCCCAACTACAATACCTCTAGAAGGTACATCAGAGGCAGCCAGGGACTTGGGCTTACGCCTTTGGAAGGTGCATCAAAGGCGGCCAAGAAATGGATATCTATGACATGATTGTCAGCTGTGTGAGTCGGGTGGCACCCTGTCTCTTCCACTTTGGGAAGAATGGTTGGCGTCCACAGTGAGGACGCGACTAGGGTATAGGCTGTCGACGTGTAGTCGGGCGTAGGAAGCGGCTACTGGCTACATGAGCTAGGTGATACACTGCCCCTCCATCGTCAAAGTTCGCGTGCTACCCTTCGATTGGCCATAACATTACGAGCTTTACTCTACGACCGGTCATAACATTACAAGCCTTATTCTACGGTCAATCATAACATTACGGCCCTTACTCTACAGTTGGCCAAAAGCAAAAAATGGAAGTTCCGTAAACCAAACGTTGATAAAAATGGAACTTTCGGCTGGAATCTCTGGCTGACCAATGACCGTCAGATGAGTAAATGGGTCTTTTGGACGAGAGGCATGAGGTGGAAGACAAAACGAGACTTCCACCCAGGAAGTCTGGCTGCTGACGAGTATAGCATGCTGCCGGCTTGAACTTCCAGGGTATCCTGGTTGGCACCTAGGAGTACAATACTTAACTCAAACCCGAAATTGTGAGGGACTGAATGTTTGACCCAAACTAACTACAATGTCAATTACATATCCCCAAGTATGAGGGGTCAACAGTCACCATTGACACTAATAGACTATAGAGAAAAAAGAGTGTGAAAGTTTGGAAGACTTGGGAGTTGATAGATTTTGGAGAAATTAGAGATGAGAATGTTTAAGAAGAGCTAGAACAATAGAAGATTGAGATTTGAGTTTTAGGGGTGAAGAAAAATTGTGAATGTAAGGTATTATTTATAATTTTTTCACCCTCCACCTTGTTCAATTGCCCATTTCCCTACCCACCTTACACTTGGCTATCCCTAGCTAGTTGACACTTGTTGCCCATAGCTTGCCCATTGTGAGTCTTGGGACTTAAGATGCCCATTGCCTTGCCCACCTTCCACTTGATCACCTATTGGAATGCCCTTTTGTTGGGAGTTTGGGCACTCATTTCTTAAACCTACTTGTTGCCCTACCATGCTCGACGCCCTTGTTGCTAATGGTAGCCCACTCCGCCTATTCGCTACTGCTTGACTACCCCAACACCCTCCTCTTGCACCATCAAATTTACACTCTAGCTATGTACATTTAGTAGAGGATTCATTAACAGAATCTTTCTCCTAAAATTAGAGTATGTGTCATTTAGACCAATTAAAAATTGAATAACCTCTAGTTACATTCCTCTTTCTCATGATAAGTGTCAAGCCCCACACACTTACAGTTAGGATGAGATTCATAGGTAGTTAGCTCATCTCAAAGAGTCTTCAATTTTGTTTAATAGGCAGTGACAAACAAATTTTCCTATGTCATGTCAAAAATACTCTTCTAAATGTTAAAAATTACAGGGGCATTGTTTTGGGAGAACCTATTATGAAGCTCTCTCCAAATGTCTTGAGCTAGGTCTTTATATGAGACACTCTTAGCAATGTCATGTTCAAGATAGTTTGCAATCCATGAAATTACCATGTCATTACATCGATTTCATTGACGATATTTTCTAGGATCAACATCAATGGACGATTGAATTACACTTCCATCAACAAATTGAAACTTATTTTTGGAATTTAGTACTACGTACTCTCATGGATCTGCTCTAGGTTGTGTAATTCTCTCCATTCAATTTATTGGAAATGATAGCAAAATTGGGATTATCTAAACTACACAAAGTGAACAAATCATACTCTAATCCTTCAATAGACAATCCACTATTATGATTGCTCTCATTCTCCATACTAACTAAACTAGAGCAACAATAATCAAAAAAATTGCAGCTATGTGCAATAAGACTACTGTAATATTTTCATCAAGAAAAATGAATGCATGCAATCATGCAAAGCGTCAAAAAATATGTGTAACTAGCAATCAAAAATGATGTATTCACAATAAATAGAAGGATATGTTTAAAATCATATTATTGCAAAATTTTTAGGCCATTACATGAAACATTCATGACAAAATAATGGTAGAAATCAAATCGACAATGAAATCTAGCAAGAAAATTGTATGTATGAGAAATATCAGAAGATCTGAAGAATGATGAAAGATCTAAGAAAAATAATTGGTGTACTGCAAACTCTTTTGGATTATTTGACTTCACAAAGCCTCAAATACCATGTGACAAATCAAATCTAGCGAGAACTACTCAGCTAACACACCAAATCGATAATGGACAAAGCAATGAAATGGTGGAAGAGGCAAAGTTGGATGGATACAAAAAATCTCCTCAAATCTTATACATTGGATGGGAGAACATTTGCAAATATTAGCTATTTTATACAAGAGGTGCCAAAACCAAGTAATCAAAGGGTCTTGTATCCGAATACAAAAAAATACAAAACAAGCACCTAAACAACTAAATGGCAGAAATGTTCAACATATTACAACCTGTAACAACTAACTAATTAACTACAAAAATATAACGCAATAAACTAACAATGTTCAATAGACAGGGAATTGATAACAACAAATCAACAACAATGTTCTACACATCTCACCACTTGCATACTTGTGGCAATTTCCATGTAATCAATCACCTCCTTTTGTTCTTGTAATAACATCGATGAGTACAAGCAACCGTTTCGTAGGGAGCAATTAGTAAAGCCATTTTATCAGTGAAACACATACCACTTCTCTGGCCTCCTTCCTTAATTTGTTTGACAAATTTGATTTTGATTGTGTCGATCTTAATTGTCCTATACATCTATCCTTGAGTATCTGATTTCATGCATACACTTTTATCACTTGCAAAATGGTGACAATTTGAGGCATATTATTTATGCATTTATGGTGGACATGTAAAAATCCATAAACCCTAATAAGATGAAATGAGAACATTTCTCTATGGTCCCTACAAATTATGTAAATGATTAAATGGATCATCCTCCATGTGGAGAGAAACACAATACACTAATGGGTGAAATTGGTGAAAAAGGTTTTGTCCTTTAGGCTTGATGTAGAAATGTCATTAGTAGCCTACAAGTTTGAGCATGGGTACCCTCATCGAATCAAAACCCTAAACCGAAATCATCATGAACAAAAAAGTGCAAGGGAAGACCTCAAAAATGGTTCATGAGGTTGGAGCATGTCTTTGCTTCAATAATGGAATTTGAGGAGAATATAAGAAACCTAGTGTTGCGGGGAGAGGGCTTATTGCATAGTGCAGGTGTGAGAGGGGAAGGGAAAGGGCTTTTCACACAACCCAAGGGTGAGTGTGGGGAGAGGGCTTTTTGCACACGAGGGGAGATGCAGATTTTTTCACACGTGCAAAGGGTCTTTGTTGACAACTTTAAAAGGTCATCACTAAAGAACGGCTTTTATTGACGATATTTGGCCATCACAAAAATCCATTTTTCCTGTGGTGAATTAATTTGTGAAGGTAAATGAGCTGACAACCTTATGACTAAGGGAGGTGAACAATATTGTTCCTAGCAAAGTGATGCCAAGGGAAAGTGTGAGGTTGCTGGCAACTTAATTGTCAGCTAGGTCAAGCTAAAATGGTTGAGCATCAAGTGTTGGAAAGATTCAGGTGACCCGTGAGGTTGAGTAACAGCAAAGGTTACTGTTCACTAAATGGAACAAGACTTTCACATAGGGAAGGGTGAATATATATCTGGAAATTCCAACTATTTATATAATAAAAAAATTTCAACTCCTTTTTCAGACCTTTTGAGCTTTCCATAAAAAATTTCCATTCAGGAAAAAAAGAGCAAGTGTGATTAATTAATATGGAAATATATATCTTGTTTCACGTTATATTTTATCATTGTCACATAATGTATGATTTTTTATAATTTTTAACTTACTTCATTCAATAGGACTTTTACCTTGCCTTACCTCGTACAGCAGCAGGATGTTTTCAAGGAGTGTCTACTTGAAGGCACACCTTTTGTGTTGATTACTTTGGCATGCTGAATTCTGAGTTGTGATTAGTCATCTTTGACATTACTGAGTTTGCTTTTTGAAGCTTTGGTTTCATTAATTTAGAGAGAATTCTAGTTAGTTCCTAGAGTTAGATAGAATTGAAGTTAGAGTTAGTTTTACAAATAAAGTTAGAGTTATATAGTAATTAGGATAATAAAAGTTTATACATTGAAATTTGTGCGATAATAATAACATTAGAAGTTTATGTAGAATTAAAATTGAATTTAAAAAAATCGAGGCCTTTGCACTAATAGCTGGTCTTGTTTTGTATTTCATTTAGGTTACCGATAGCCTATATGCATAGGCCTCTTGCTTTTATTAATTTTTAATGGATTTCTATTGTTTTCAATCCAACAAAATCTTTTCTAACTTTCTTTGTTGAGATTGCTGTGTTGACAATTTATATATATATGTTCAACACTTACAATGTTACCAACAAAACAATAGCTTGTTCTTAAAACAAATTAATTTCATAAAATAGAGAGAACTACTTGGATGATTTGGTCATATCCGGCCATAGAAGGCTTACACATGCATCACCAAGGAAAGAAAAGTTAATTTGAGTGGAATTGAAAGAGAATTAATTTCCATCTTAATTTGTTTTAAAATCATGCTTGAATATAAATTTAGTAAAATGCTCTTGACAGGCCATTTATTTTCCTGATTCAAAAATCTTGCCTTAGTGATTCTAACATACTATAATTGTCTATGGACAAATTTATTCTTAGGATTAATAAATTTTCACTATTATATATATATATTTGTGTTATGGAAAAATGGGTTTCACTTAACCATGCTTTTTATATAATTTTTAATCTAACGTAAGTAGGAAGCTTTTATTTCTGGTAAGGATCGTGAAGAAAGGTTGAGTTCAAATAC
The DNA here is from genome assembly GCA_024699675.1 of Amphibolis antarctica. NCBI lineage: Eukaryota > Viridiplantae > Streptophyta > Magnoliopsida > Alismatales > Cymodoceaceae > Amphibolis > Amphibolis antarctica. Next base: position 9,640 of record JAMKPZ010015533.1, on the reverse strand, counting down.
CAAGGCATCAGAAATTCTCATAAATTAATGCATTTGGAAGCGATTTTACTAATTGTTTGTTTTGATTTATGTTTGTTGTTACGTAGGCATGTTATATATTAGAAGAGTGAAAGAATTTATTAAGTTTACTAGTGATCCATGGATCTTTCAAGGAAGATAAAGTGTCTATGCTTTGAAAGTAATGCAGAAACATTTACTAAAAAGGGAGGCAGGGGGGCTTTGTATGCTTTAAAAATCTTTAAAATGAAAATTTTGAATTTTCAGGTATTTTTGGGTCTCAAAAATTGTGAAAAAAATTTAAATTTTTCCATCATTATAAATATAGATTTTTTCCATCATTTTTTACCTATTGAGTTGAAAAAAATATTGTAATTGATGAAAATTTTATTATGATGTATTCTCTTGATCTCGTGGGTGTCTTACCTAATCTCTTCTAATCATCATTAAACTTGTAGATATATAGAAAATGTGGACTTATGTTTGAAATATTAAATATAGAATATTTATAATTTTTTAAAATTAATTTTCTAAAATTTTTCAATTTCCTAATTTTCTTTATCTTTTTTCTAAATTTTCATTTTTCATGTTTCCAAATTATACAAATATGTCCCAAAAAAAAAGAGAAAAGTAATGATAATGACAGGGAAAAATAAAATTTCTAGACACTTTGATTAATTTATGTTTGTTTTTATTTTTTGGGTAAAATTTATATTTATTTTTGTTAATAAATTTGAATATTTAAAAATAAAGATAATTGTTATTTCCAAATATGAAAATAATTATATATTCAGAATTTGAGGTTAATATACAAGTTAATTCATGTTTATTCTTTCAATTACTTACTATTACGTACTTATATAAATATCCAAATTTTAAATTCCATTACTTTTTATCCACTACTTTCATCCGTCGTAAATTTCTTCCTCTTCTTGATCAATTACAGCAGAGGAAAAATTTATTTTTTTAATAGTATTGCCTAAATGGAAATTTGAATTCAAGTCTTTCGAATTAAATTTCTTTTTCAACAGCTAAAATATCAGAAGAAAAAAAGTTGCAAATTGCAATTTTGATTTTCAAGTGAAACTCACGTGCTGCTTCGCTGACAGTAGCACGTACGAGCCGTAAACTGCAAATCGCACGTACGCATAAAAAAATTAATATACGTACTCGTTCGTTTCCGGCGGCTGCCGTAGGACGGCACATGAATCGCAGCCAGCCCCACCGGAGAAGATTCCAATAAATCTCTGTTGTTGATTTGTTGCCGAGAGTAAGATATCAGATATACGGGACAGTTTCAGTTTCATTTGATGTTGTATACATATTTAATTAAAATGCTGGTCGATTCAAAGTTGGAGGGTGGAAGAAATGCTCGGCAACAGTTGATGATCCCTCTGGGGTGTGAGGAATCAGAAAAAAACGCCAAACATGCTGTCATGCTCACCTGCGATTGACCATCGTCGTCAACATTAACCTCACTTAAGGTATATTTATTTTTAAAAAAAATGATTTATAATAAAAAAGTAATTGATGTGATATTTTAAAAGTTGTGATAATTAATAAATAAAGTATTATACTTTTTATAGATAAATAAAGTATACTCACTTGGTTTTTACTGTATGCAACATGAGGTGTGCTTTGATGTATCGGTGGATGCGTGCGTCTCCCGAACTCTAAGGGTGCCATCGTCCGTCGTCGTCGTCGTCCACGGCGAAAGCAACCACCACCACAGCCCTCTTCTTCTGTGGATGAACTTTAAAAAAATACAAAGGCTGTATTTGTTAAGGAATGAGGTATTTACTATATATAGTTAGTTGTACGTAGTAATTAAAGTGAAATAGAATAATGTAATAGTTTCTTTTATTGTAACAATTAAATATAAAATTCTGATAATACCCTGATCCTTTTTTCCTGAAAAATGCGTCTCCCAACCCACAAACCCGCACTGCCCTAGCCCCACCGCCATCGATCTATCCCTCCTCTTGCACCCGATCCACCCCTCCTCTCGCACCCGATCCGCCCCTCCTGTTGCAGTGACGGTCTTCCGCACTCGATCTGCCCCTCCTCCCGCCACGACTGGCCATAGGCTTGACTGTCTCCTGCACCCCTTTGCCATTATAACCGAGAAAGTCATAGGAAGCCAAACCACCCGATCTACCCCTCATCATGGACACAAATGAGTAAGCATTCCATTATTTTTACGATCATTTAAAGAGAGTAATACTTGCATTCGAACTTGTGGAATCCCAAAATTTCCAAAAAAAAATTTCAGTGAAGTTTGTAAATTTACTTGTGGTTTTTACAGTGAATATTGTAAATACATCATTTTTACTTTACCATTTTCATTTTATTTTTCTCACATGTAAATGTTAAAGTTTTTCATAATTTTGTATCACAAATATTAGTGATGAATGTTTGTACTTTTATTTGAATGACCTAGATCTAATTATGTTCATACTTTTACTTCTATCTTGTTACATTTAAAAAATTCAGTAAAATATTACATCTATTTGGTTGCTTTTCAAAGATAGATAAACCATATTTATTGTTGTTTATAGTTTCAGATTAGTTTTTTTCTAGGATTATCTTAGATTACTCTACTACTTTTATTTCATTAGTGATGAATGTTTGTAATTTTTTGCTAATTTTCTAAGTTTTTGGATAGTTGTGAGGACTTCCTTGACCTAGATCTTAGTGATCCAATTCAGGTGATGCTTCGTTTTGAAACACAAATACTCCACCTACTTAATTTAGCATATCTAGCAAAGACTACAGTGCATAATGTTAGATACACTGGTGGTGAAGTGGTGTCGAACATGTTAAATGGACATTGGAAAGTTTGTTTTGATACATGTCGAATGATGCCAGATACATTTAGGAGATTATGTTCCATTCTAAAAGAACATACTCTCCTAACTAATAGTCATTGGTGAGTGTTGAAAAACAAGTCAAAATATTTTTGGAAATATGTGCACATGAAAGTAAAAATAGAATGATGCAGGTAACACTCCAACACTCTAGACAAACAATTAGTAAATATATTCACAAAGTAGTGGATGCTATAATAGCGTGGATGTCTAGTGTGATTCTACTAAATGAATCATTGATAGACACACCACAGTTCCTAAAAGATAATGAAAGGTTCATGTCATTCTTCCACAACGCAATTAGAGCTCTTGATGGAACCCACATTCACTGTATTGTCCTAAAATCCCAACATATTACATATCGTTGTGGCTAAGATGCAAAGCGGACCACACAAAATGTACTAGGTGTTTGTGACTTCAACATGCGCTTCATTTTTGCATTAGCTGGGTGGAAGGGCATTGCACAAGATTAGCAACTATGGAAAATACTATCAAAACAAACGGGTATTGGATAAGATCCAATTACAGAAACTTGAGATGGAGGAAGTGATGAATGGTGGGAGATGTTTAAATTGGTATGTACTTTTACATATGTTATTAATATGCAATATATTATGCTTTGTTTTTTAATGTTTGTATTTTTCTTAGTGACATTTGAATATTGTGATAACAGCATGAATCACAATGTGAGAGGTTTCGGAAGAATGGATTGAAATTTGCCGATCAATTAGAAAGATTGTTTGAAAGTACATGTGCCACAAGAGAGAAGTGTATGCTTTCAAGGCAAAGCACCTGTAGGGTGTCGTAGCGACATGAAACACTTTATGGTAGCACTTCTTATTCATACGATCCTACTGGTATATTTTATACAATAATTGAAATATATGTGTTTCATGAAATGATTTTCACTATTTTGATGTTTGAAATGTACTAACAATCATGAACTTTTCAGATGAACCATTGTCAAGTCAATCAAATACCACTCCAACTAGTCAAGAGGGAGAACATTCATGTACAATGGAAGTGAACTCCTCGTCTAAGAGGAGGACTAAAAGAGGGAGAGTAGTTGCAAGAGATGATATTGCATGCATCCAAACAATTTTAACTAATGTACACGAGATGCAAACAGCATCACTCCAACGCTACATGGACCTAACGGAGGCGGATGGGATTGAGCCAAACTTTGAGTTATGGGTTTTTGGATTACTTATGTTTAGAAAAGAGGATCATAAACAAACGTACCTATGCTTGCAACTACCCCAATCACACACTCCTTAGCTGAAGATGGCAAAGAATGGGTATGATAAATGTGGGGTGATTCTGTGAACAATGGGTAACTTTGAGGAGTACGTCATAGTAATATGTAACAAGTCTTATGTTTGGAAAAAGCTTCTATAATGTTGTAATTTAGTAAATATGACTATCATATTTGTATGACTTGTAATTTAGTAGATATGACTATCATGTTTATATGACTTGTAACTATCATGTTGTTGTAATGGACTTGTATGACTATATGTTTGTAATGATGTTGTATGTAACTCTTGTAACAAGTGTTAGCTAATTTAGTCATGTTGTAAGACTTGTAATCAGGTTTGTAATTGTCATATTTGTAATGTTTGTAATCATGTTAGATACATCCATTTAACAATTTTGAATAAATATTAGGTACATTATTTTAATAAAATAAGGTATTTAATATATGAAAAATAAGTGATTTAATTTTTTAAAATTATGTATTGAACACTTTAAGATTATTGAAAATATCTGAAAATGAATGGTTCATTGTAATATACACTTGATACTAGTTTGATACGGAAACAGACGTCCATTGTCTAAATGAGTACAGAACGGAGTTCGTTGGCTAATTCATTAGACAATGGACTTTTGTCCATTGTCTGAACATTTATAAGTCAATCTCATAAAGAAGAGATTTATGGAATGTCTGTGCATATAAGGATGAGATTTACAGAACTACTGTCAATTAATGTGGGTGGTTTTTTATTTTCAATTAATTAATATTGATTAAAAAAATGTAGAGATTGTTGGAGTTTGTGTGGAGCCTTACAGGATGGAGTGTCAGGTGGAAAACCGGTGGACGCAGGCGGCAACCAACTTATGGGAGGCAACAGCCGACACATGTGGCTGGGTATGATGCTGTGGAGAGGCAGAGGTCATGGAGCTGCCAGATGACCGGGCCACCGACACATGTGGCTGGATGATCGGCCGCAGGATCAAAAGGGCAGCCGACACATGATTGGCCATAGACTAAAGGTCGTAGTATTACAACTAGCCGTAGACTAATGACTATAGTGTTATGGCTGGCCGTAGACTAATGGCTGTAATGTTATGCTAACTTCCCAATATATTCAGACTTTTAATGCTAAAACACTGAATATTGTTCAGAGTATGTGCACAATAAAAATCACGTGTCTCGTTAAAAAATCATGTACTCATGTTAAATATCCAAATATTGTTCATCAATTTCCTAATTTTTCAGACTTTTAACATTAAAAGTCCAATTTGTCGTCACGTGCAATCTTAAAACATCGATTGAACATTAAAAAAATAGTAAACCATACACATTAAAAATTGCAATACACAACTTCACGTTAATAATTGTCTTTTAAATATTTTTTATAATATATCGACCTTTATAAGTAAATCTAATGACCTTTACAAACAGAAGTTCTACAAATCCTCTCTTACAAAAAATGGAATTGGCATCGATCCCTTTTTTTTCGTGCATATAAAATATTAATTTACGAAACGTCCGTGCATATAAGGATGAGATTTACAGAACTATTGCCAATTAATGTGGGTGGTTTTTGATTTTCAATTAATTAATATTTATTAAAAAAGATGTAGAGATTATTGGGGTTTGTGTAAAGCCTTACCAGATGGAGCGTCAGGCGTAGAACCGACGGATGCAGGTGACAACCAGTTGATGGGAGATGGCAGCTAACACATGTGGCCAGGTAGGATGCTGTGAAGAGGTAGAGACCATGGTGTGGCTAGATGACCGGGCCGTAGGATCAAAGGGGCAGCTGGCACATGTGGCCCGATGACCGACTGTAGGATCAAAGGGGTAGCCAACACATGTGGCTAGATGACCAAGCCGTAGGATCAAAGGGGCAGCCACCGGTGCTACCAAATGAAGGGTCGTATGCTTACGTTATGGACGTCCGTAGAGTTATGGGCATGAATTGGTCATAGACTAATGACTGTAGTGTTATGACTGATCGTAGACTAATGGCTGTAGTGTTGCGGCTGGTCATAGACTAATGGCCGTAATTTATTAAGTTATTCATTTATTTTTCAAATATTAATTTATCTTAAAAAGGATGCTGATTAAATATTAAGTCATAAAATTAGTAAAATATTAAGTCATAAATTTAAGTAAAATAGGGTCAACTATTAATTTATCTTATTAAGGATGTTGATAAAATATTAAATCATAAAAAAAAAAAAATATTAAGTCATCTTAATATATTAAATCACGTATTCGAAAATCTTAAATATATTATGTACTTCTGTTTTGTATAATAATATTTAACAAATATATTTAACAAAATATACTGTTCAGAATTTTTAGGCTTTTAACGCTAACTTGCCAATATATTCAAACTTTTAATGCTAAAACGCCGAATACTGTTCATAGTACATGCACAATAAAAATCACGTGCCTCGTTAAAAAATCACGTGCTCATGTTAAAAATCCGAATAATGTTCATCAGTTTCCCAATTTTTCGGACTTTTAACATTAAAACTCCGATTTGTCGTCACATGTGAACTTAAAACACCGATTGAACATTAAAAATCTAAATGCAGTTTTAACCTTATTTAACACTTCTAAGCCAATTGTACCATCTGAATCAATTGTTAAATAATAAAGTCATAATAAAATTTTTATAATATGCATGTTATTAATATTTCCATTTAATAAAAAAAACTTTTTTTGGAATCAACGAATATTTTGTTGAGAGGGAATTCACAAGGTGGTAATTTATTTTTTTAATTTGTAAGAATTGAAATAAATGTTAAATGATTCAAAAGATTTTAAAAAAATGTTAAACAACAATAACTATACGGCTCACCGTAGAGTTACAATCATAAGGATATGGTGATGTCGTATAGTAATCACAGTAAAATTAAAAAAATAGTAAACCGTACACATTAAAAATTTGGAAAATATTCGGATAAAAGAGTTAATTTATTTAAAATTGCAATACACAACTTCACATGTCAATAATTATCTTTTCAATATTTTTTATAATATATCAACCTTTATAAGTAAATCTCATAACCTTTACAAACAGAAGTTCCGCAAATCCTCTCTTACAAAAAACAAAATTGCCACCGGTCCCTTTTCTTCGTGCATATAAAATATTGATTTACGGAACGTCCATGCATATAAGGATGAGATTTACAGAACTACCATCAATTAATGTGGATGGTTTTTGATTTTCAATTAATTAATATTGATTAAAAAAGATGTAGAGATTGTTAGGGTTTTTGTGGAGCCTTACCAGATGGAGTGTGAGGCGGAGAACCGGCAGATGTAGGCGGCAATCGGCTGATGGGAGGCAACAACCGGCACATGTGGCCGAGTAGGATGCTGTGGAGAGGTAGAGGTCGTGGTGTGGTTGGATGACCAGGCTGTAGGATCAAAGGGGCAACCGGCACATGTGGCCAGATGACCGACCATAGGATCAAAGGGGCAACTGTCGATGCTACCACATGAAGGGTCGTATGCTTACACTACGGACATCTGTAAAGTTATGGGCATGGATTAGCCGTAGACTAAAAGTCATAGTGTTACAACTGGCCGTAGATTAATGGCCATAGTGTTACGGTTGGCCGTAGACTAATGGCTGTAATTTATTAAGTTATTCTTTTTATTTTTTAGATATTAATTTCTCTTAAAAAGGATGATTAAATATTAAGTCATAAAATTAGTAAAATATTAAGTCATAAATTTATGTAAAATAGGGTAAAATATTAATTTATCTTTAAATATCTCTATTTTTTATTATGTACTTCTGTTTTGTATAATAATATTTAACAAAATATACTATTCAAACTTTTTAGGCTTTTAACGCTAACTTCTCAAAATATTCAGACTTTTAATGCTAAAATGCCAAATATTGTTCACAGTACGTACACAATAAAAATCGCGTACCTCATTAAAAAATCACATGCCCATGTTAAAAATCCAAATACTATTCGTCAGTTTTCCAATTTTTGAGACTTTTAATATTAAAACTCTAATTTGTCATCACGTGCGAACTTAAAACGTTGATTGAACATTAAAAATCCAAATGTAGTTTTAACCTTATTTAACACTTCTAGGTCAATTGTACAATATGCATGTTATTAATATTTCCATTTAATAAAAATAAAAAAAAACATTTTTTGGAATCAACGAATATTCTGTCGAGAGGGAATTCACAAGCTGGTAATTTATATTTTAATTTTTAAGGATTGAAATAAATGTTAAATGATTCAAAAGAATGTTAAAAAAATTTTAAACAACAATAACTATACGGTTTGTCGTAGAGTTGCAAGCATAATGATACAACGATGCCATATAAAATTAAAAAAATATTAAACCGTACACATAAAAATTTGAAAAATATTCACATAAAAGAGTTAATTTATTTAAAATTGCAATACGCAACTTCACATATCAATAAGTATCTTTTCAATATTTTTGATAATATATTAACATTTACGAGAATAGCTATACAACTTAACTTTACGACTCATCAATGAGTAATTGTTGTAACATTATAACTCTATACTTAGCTTTGACCTGATTTTTGGTAAATACATGGCTACCAGCCTATTGACCGATACACATCCCAGGCTGTCGGTTTCTCTACTCTCCATCGGATGATAATTTTTCGATATTTTTCAAAAAATCTTATTAAAAATAATATTTTACCCAATAAACAATAGAAATAATTAGTTAATATAGGTGAAGATAAATTTAAAAATAATTAAATTAAAACTAACAAACTTATTTTATCTATCATTTATCATCAAAAATTACGAAAAAATTAAAAAGGTCACGCAACTGTAAATAAACACATGCAAAGATTGATCAGGATCATTATTAATTAAACCCAAGATTTGGCTGATGATACTACAGGCCTGTTGGACGTCGGGAAGGAGCGAAGTCACCTGCAATTGCAGATGTGGTGGGGGGGGTTGTACGAGGAATTTGGAAAGCGGGACACCGTAAATTTTTCGGGCCGAATGCATTTTGGGGGAAGAAGGGTTAATTGATTTTGATTTTTTATTTTTTATTTAATAACATGTACCGTACATAGTTATTGTATATAATAAAAAGGGTTTAATGGTTCTATAGATGCCTATAAAATTGAATTCTATAGGCATCCGTTGGATGAAAGATTAACGGCTGTTTGATGAAGAGAGAGAGTGTTCGAAAAAAGGGAACCCACGTGGAAAAAAATCCTCCCGCCGACGACACCCACGTAAAAGCAATCAATTTTTTTTTAAAAAAAATAACAGCAATTCATTTTCCCCAATCATTCTCACCTGCGCAGTCCACCGGAAGTCCCCTCGTCAAGGATTTACGATTTTAACGGTAGTGATACTGCATTTCTCAAGGATTTGGGATTTGAGATTCATTTGTCAAGGATTTTTTTGAAGTTATCGAATGGAATACGGAAGGACGTCAGTTAGCGTTGGATCTACCGACGGGTTACAGGTTAGTTAGAGAAGTTGATTTATTAAGTGCATTGATTATA
>JAMKPZ010015529.1:0-11164 GCA_024699675.1 Amphibolis antarctica | reverse complement strand
ATGAAGGGTTCCACTTCTTTTCTGTTGGTGTGCCCGCGAAAGACACAATGTCGGTTACAGATATATATGAAATCGTCCAAAGTAAAAGTTTTGTTAATTTACATTTAATTTCATTTTGTAAATTTTCTTTTTTGACGAAGTTGAAGAAACTGTTGCATTATCTTATTTCTACATTTATTCAGAGTCATAAATTTTTAGAATTTCTAATTGTTTGGAAAATTTATGGGAATTAATGAAGTCATGATCATTTCAACGTTTACCATTATCTCCTAATTTGCACCTTCCGAGATCCCTCAATCTTCAAACTTGCATCCCCTCGACGTCTCCAATGTTCCGCACTATTCTTCCGAATTTGAACAACGTGTCAGAGATTAGTTTAGTCGCATGCAACATTCGAAAAATAATGGACTATATGAATTAAAAAATGAGTGCAACACAAGAACTTCCGAAGAGGTCACCCTTCTTAGTATTACTATTGCCCAAAGAAACTTAACTTTGGAGTTCTAAAGGGATCCAGTGCATTTGTGTTAATATGGTTGCACACAGCCCAACGTCGGTTACACCTATATATGAAATGGCATGCACCTAAAATAACCTATTAATTTAAATTTAATTTCATTTTGTAAATTTTCTCTTTCATAACGATTGAAATAACTTTTAGATTATTTCATTGCTTCATTTATTCAAATACTTAGAATTTTAAGATATCTAACTGTTTGTAAGAATTATGAGAATTAAGGAAGTCTTCATCATTTCAACTTTTACTTCTCTCACTTTGTTTGCACCATCCGGGATTCCCCAATCTTGGAAAAGGCATCCCTCCCATGTTAGCAATCTTGCACTCTATTTTGTTATATTTCAACTTCGTGTCAAATATTAGTTTAATGGTAGGCATCTGTCGAAGAATAATTAACAAGACGAATTAAAAAATATGTACAACACAAGAACTTTCCAAGAGGTCACTCATCTTAGTACTACTCTTGCCTAAGCACACATAACTATTCTTAGGACTTTTGAAATGTGTGCAACAAAAGAACTTCCCAAGAGGTCACCATTCTTAGTACTACACTTGCCCAACCACACTTAACTTTGGAGTTTTAATGGGATCCAAGGCTTTTGTGTTTGTATGGTCGCACACGTCCCAATGTCGGTTAGTCCTCCATGTGAAATGGTAAGCACCTAAAAAAATATATTAATTAAAATTTAATTTCATTTTGTAAATTTTGTATTCCATAATGATTGAAATAACTTTTAGATTATTTGATTTCATCATTTAGTCAAATACTTAGAATTTTAAAATGTTTGTCTCTTTGTAAGAATTATGGCCATTAAAGAAGTCTACATCATTTTAACTTCTACTTCTCTCACCTTGTTCGCACCATCGAGGATTCCCCAATCTTGGAAAAGGCATCCCAACCGGGTCTGCAATCTTGCATTCTATTTTGGTATATTTCAACTTCGTGTCAAATATTAGTTTAACCGCATGAATCTCTCGAAGAATAATTGAAGAGACGAATTTTGAAATGTGTGCAACACAAGAACTTGCCAAGAGGTCACCTGTCTTTGTACTACTCTTGCCCAAGCACACAAAACTATCGAGCTATGAAGGGTTCCACTTCTTTTCTGTTGGTGTGCCCGCAAAAGACACAATGTCGGTTACAGATATATATGAAATCGTCCAAAGAAAAAGTTTTGTTAATTTATATTTAATTTCATTTTGTAAATTTTCTTTTTTGACGAAGTTGAAGAAATTGTTGCATTATCTTTTTTCTACATTTATTCAGAGTCATAAATTTTTAGAATTTCTAATTGTTTGGAAAATTTATGGGAATTAATGAAGTCATGATCATTTCAACGTTTGGCATTATCTCCTAATTTGCACCTTCCGAGATCCCTCAATCTTCAAACTTGCATCCCCTCGATGTCTCCAATGTTCCGCACTATTCTTCCGAATTTGAACAACGTGTCAGAGATTAGTTTAGTCGCATGCAACATTCGAAAAATAATGGACTATATGAATTAAAAAATGAGTGCAACACAAGAACTTTCGAAGAGGTCACCCTTCTTAGTATTACTATTGCCCAAAGACACCTAACTTTGGAGTTCTAAAGGGATCCAATGCATTTGTGTTAATATGGTTGCACACGGCCCAATGTCGGTTACACCTATATATGAAATGCCATGCACCTAAAATAATCGATTAATTTAAATTTAATTTCATTTTGTAAATTTTCTCTTTCATAATGATTGAAATAACTTTTAGATTATTTGATTGCTTCATTTATTCAAATACTTAGAATTTTAAGATATCTAACTATTTGTAAGAATTATGGGAATTAAGGAAGTGTTCATCATTTCAACTTTTACTTCTCTCGCTTTGTTTGCACCATCTGGGATTCCCCAATCTTGGAAAAGGCATCCCTCCCATGTTAGCAATCTTGCACTCTATTTCGGTATATTTCAACTTCGTGTCAAATATTAGTTTAATGGCAAGCATCTGTCGAAGAATAATTAACCAGACGAATTAAAAAATGTGTGCAATACAAGAACATGCGAAGAGGTCACTCATCTTAGTACTACTCTTGCTTAAGCACACATAACTATTCTTACGAATTTCGAAATGTGTGCAACACAAGAAATTCCGAAGAGGTCACCCTTCTTAGTATTACTCTTTCCCAAAGACAGTTAACTTTGGAGTTCTGAAGGGATCCAGTGCATTTGTGGTAATATGGTGGCCCACATCCCAATGTCAGTTACACCTATATATGAAATGGCATGCACCTAAAAAAATGTATTAATTTAAATTTAATTTCATTTTGTAAATTTTCTCTTTCATAACCATTGAAATAACTTTTAGATTATTTGATTTCTTCATTTATTCAAAGACTTAAAATTTTAAAATATCTGTGTGTTTGTAAGAATTTTGGGAATTATAGAAGTCTTCATCATTTCAACTTTTACTTGTCTCGCTTTGTTTGCACCATCATGGATTCCCCAATCTTGGAAAAGGCATCCCTACCGTGTCAGCAATCTTGCATTCTATTTTGGTATATTTCAACTTCGTGTCAAATATTAGTTTAATCGCTTGCATCTCTCAAAGAATAATTGAACAGACAAATTTAAAAATGTGTGCAACACAAGAACTTGCCAAGAGGTCACCCATCTTTGTACTACTCTTGCCCAAGCACGCACAACTATGGAGCTTTGAAGGGTTCAACTTCTTTTCTATTGGTGTGCCCGCAAAAGACACAATGTCGGTTACAGATATATATGAAATCGTCCAATGTAAAAGTTTTATTTATTTACATTTAATTTCATTTTGTAAATTTTCTGTTTTGACGAAGTTGAAGAAACTGTTGCATTATCTTATTTCTACATTTATTCAAAGTCATAAATTTTTAGAATTTCTAATTGTTTGGAAAATTTATTGGAATTATTGAAGTCATGATCGTTTCAACGATTAGCATTATCTCCTAATTTGCACCTTCCGAGATCCCTCAATCTTCAAACTTGCATCCCCTCGACGTCAGCAATGTTCCACACTATTCTTACGAATTTGAACAACGTGTCAGAGATTAGTTTTGTCGCATGCAACATTTGAAAAATAATGGACTATATGAATTAAAAAATTAGTGCAACACAAGAACTTCCGCAGAGGTCACCCTTCTTAGTATTACTCTTGCCCAAAGACACTTAACTTTGGAGTTCTAAAGGGATGCAGTGCATTTGTGGTAATATGGTGGCACACGTCCCAATGTCAGTTACACCTATATATGAAATGGCATGCACCTAAAAAAATGTATTAATTTAAATTTAATTTCATTTTGTAAATTTTCTCCTTCATAACCATTGAAATAACTTTTAGATTATTTGATTGCTTCATTTATTCAAAGACTTAAAATTTTAAAATATCTGATTGTTTGTAAGAATTATGGGAATTAAGGAAGTCTTCATCATTTCAACTTTTACTTGTCTCGCTTTGTCTGCACCATCATGGATTCCCCAATCTTGGAAAAGGCATCCCTACTGTGTTAGCAATCTTGCATTCTATTTTGGTATATTTCAACTTCGTGTCAAATATTAGTTTAATCGCATGCATCTCTCGAAGAATAATTGAACAGACGAATTTAAAAATGTGTGCAACCCAAGAACTTGCCAAGAGGTCACCCATCTTTGTACTACTCTTGCCCAAGCACGCACAACTATGGAGCTTTGAAGGGTTCCACTTCTTTTCTATTGGTGTGCCCACAAAAGACACAATGTCGGTTACAGATATATATGAAATTGTCCAACGTAAAAGTTTTATTTATTTTCATTTAATTTCGTTTTATAAATTCTCTGTTTCGACGAAGTTGAAGAAACTGTTGCATTATCTTATTTCTACATTTATTTGAAGTCATAAATTTTTAGAATTTCTAATTGTTTGGAAAATTTATTGGAATTAATGAAGTCATGATCATTTCAACGGTTAGCATTATCTACTAATTTGCACCTTCCGAGTTCCCTCAATCTTCAAACTTGCATCCCCTCGACGTCAGCAATGTTCCACACTATTCTTACGAATTTGAACAACGTGTCAGAGATTAGTTTTGTCGCATGCAACATTTGAAAAATAATGGACTATATGAATTAAAAAATGAGTGCAACACAAGAACTTCCGAAGAGGTCACCCTTCTTAGTATTACTCTTGCCCAAAGTCACTTAACTTTGGAGTTCTGAAGGAATCCAGTGCATTTGTGGTAATATGGTGGCACACGTCACAATGTTGGTTACACCTATATATGAAATGGCATGCACCTAAAAAAATGTATTAATTAAATTTAATTTCATTTTGTAAATTTTCTCCTTCATAACCATTGAAATAACTTTTAGATTATTTGATTGCTTCATTTATTCAAAGACTTAAAATTTTAAAATATCAAATTGTTTGTAAGAATTTTGGGAATTAGGGAAGTCTTCATCATTTCAACTTTTACTTCTCTCGCTTTGTTTGCACCATCCGGGATTCCCCAATCTTGGAAAAGGCATCCCTCCCATGTTAGCAATCTTGCACTCTATTTTATTATATTTCAACTTCGTGTCAAATATTAGTTTAATGGCAGGCATCTGTCGAACAATAATTAACCAGACGAATTAAAAAATGTGTGCAACAGAAGAACTTGCTAAGTGGTCACCCATCTTAGTACTACTCTTGCCCGAGCACACATAACTATGGAGCTTTGAAGGGTTCCATTGCTTTTGTGTTGGTGTGCCAACAAAAGCCACAATGTCGGTTACAAATATATATGTAATCGTCCAACGTAAAAATTTTATTAATTTACATTTAATTTCATTTTGTAAATTTTCTATTTCGACGAAGTTGAAAAAACTTTTGCATTATCTGATTTTAACATTTATTCAGAGTCATAATTTTTAGAATTTTGAGCTGTTTGGAAAATTTATGAGAATTAAAGAAGTCTTGATCATTTCAACTTTTAGCATTATCTCCTAATTTGGACCTTCTGAAATATCTCAATCTTCAAACTTGCATCTCCTCGACGTCACCAATGTTCCACACTATACTTCCAGATTTGAACAACGTGTCAGAGAATAGTTTAGTCACATGCAACATTTGAAAACTAGTGCACTATACGAATTCAAAAATGAATGCAACACGAGAACTTCCCGAAAGGTCATCCTTCTTCGTACTACTCTTGCCCAAACACACTTAACTCTAGAGTTCTGAGGGGATCCTGTGCTTTTGTGTTGGTATGGTCGCACACGACCCAATTTTGGTTACACCTCTATATGAAATGGCATGTACCTAAAAAAATGTATTAATTCACATTTAATTTCATTTTCTAAATTAGCTCTTTCATAACGATTGAAATAACTTTTAGATTATTTGATTGCTTCATTTATTCAAAGAACTAACAGATTATTTGAAATATCTATCTGTTAGTGGGAATTAAAGAAGTCTTCATCATTTCAACTTTTAGTTCTCTTGCCTTGCTTGCACCATCCGGGATTCCCTAATCTTGGAAAAGGCATCGCTCCCATGTCAGCAATCTTCCACTCTATTTTGGTATATTTCAACTTCGTGTCAAAGATTAGTTTAATCGCATGCATTTGTCGAAAAATAATTGACGAGACAAATTTAAAAATGTGTCCAACACACGAACTTCCCAAGAGGTAACCCAAGCACACATAACTATGGAGCTTCGAAGGGTTCCACTGCTTTTGTGTTGGTGTGCCCAGAAAAGACACAATGTCGGTTACAAATATATATGAAATCGTCCAACATAAAAATTTTATTAATTTACATTTAATTCCATTTTGCAAATTTTCTGTTTCGACGAAGTTGAAAAAATAGTTGCATTTTCTGATTTCTACATTTTTTCAGAGACTTAAATTTTTAAAATTTCTGACTGTTCAAAAAATTTGTGGTAATTAAAGAAGTCTTGATCATGTCAACTTTTAGCTCTATCACCTAATTTGCACCATCCAATATCCATCAATTGTCAAACTTGGTTGCCCTCAACGACACCAATGTTGCACAGTATTCTTCAGGATTTGACAGTGTCAGAGATTAGTTTAGTGACATGCAACTTCAATTCAAAAATGAGTACAACACTAGATCTTCCAAAGAGGTCACCCTTCTTAGTACTACTCTTGCCCAAAATCACTTAACTTTGGACTTCTAATGGGATGGAGTACTTTTGTGTTAATTTGGTCGCACACTACCCAATGTCGGTTACACCTCTATATGAAATGGCATGCACCAAAAAAAATGTATTAATTCACATTCAATTTCAGCTTGGAAATTTTCTCTTTCTAAACGATTGAAATAACTTTTGGATTATTTGATTGCGTAATTTATTCAAAGACTTAGAATTTTAAAATATTTGACTGTTTGTAAGAATTATCAGAATTAAAGAAGTCTTCATCATTTTGACTTTTACTTCTCTCGCCTTGTTTGCACCATCCGGGATTCCCCCATTTTGGAAAAGGCATCCCTCCCATGTCAGCAATCTTGCACTCTATTTTGGTATATTTTAACTTTGTGTCAAAGATTAGATTAATCACATGCATTTGTCAAAAATATTTGACCAGACGAATTTAAAAATGTGTGCAACAAAAGAACTTGCCAAGAGGTAACACATCTTTGTACCACTCTTGCCCAAGCACACATAACTATGGAGCTTTGAAGGGTTCCACTGCGTTTGTGTTGGTGGGCCCGCAAAAGACACAATGTCCGTTACAAATATATATGAAATCGTCCAACGTAAAAATTTTATTAATTTACATTTAATTAAATTTTGTAAATTTTCTGTTTCGACGAAGTTGAAAAAACAGTTGCACTTTCTCAGTTCTACATTTATTTAGAGACTTAAATTTTTAAAATTTCTAACAGTTCAGAAAATTTATTGGAATTAAGGAAGTCTTGATCATGTCAACTTTTAGCTCTATCACTTAATTTGCACCATCCAATATCCACCAATCCTCAACCTTGGTTGCCATCGACGACACCAATGTTCCACACTATTCTTCAGGATTTGAACAATGTGTCGGAGATTAGTGTAGTGACATGCAACTTTCGAAAGGACTATACGAATTCAAAAATGAGTACAACACTAGAACTTCCAAAGAGGTCACTCTTCTTAGTACTACTCTTGCCCAAACACACTTAACTTTGAAGTTCTAATGGGATCGAGTACTTTTGTGTTAATATGGTTGCACACAACAAAATGTCAGTTACACCTCTATATGAAATGGCATGCACCTAAAAAAATGTATTAATTCACATTCAATTACATTTTGTAAATTTTCTCTTTCATAACGATTGAAATAACTTTTGGATTATTTGATTCCTTCATTTATTGAAAGACATAGAATTTTAAAATATCTGACAGTTTGTAAGAATTATGGGAATTAAAGAAGTCTTCATCATTTCAACATTTACTTCTCTCGCCTTGCTTGCACCATCCGGGCTTCCCCAATCTTGGAAAAGGCATCCCTCCCATGTCAGCAATCTTGCACTCTATTTTGGAATATTTCAACTTTGTGTCAAAAATTAGTTTAATCCCAAGCATTTGTCAAAAAATAATTGACGAGACGAATTTAAAAATGTGTGCAACACACGAACATGCCAAGAGGTAACCCATCTTTGTACCACTCTTGCCCAAGCTCACATAACTATGGAGCTTTGAAGGGTTCCACTGCTTTTGTCTTAGTGTGCCCGCAAAAGACACAATGTCAGTTACAAATATATACGAAATCATCCAACGTAAAATTTTTATTAATTTACATTTAATTTTTTAAATTTTCTATTTCTACGAAGTTGAAAAAATAGTTGCATTATCTGATTTCTACATTTATTCTGAGACTTAAAATTTTAAAATTTCTGACTCTTTGGGAAATTTAGGGGAATTAAAGAAGTCTTCATCATGTCAACTTTTAGTTCTATCACATAATTTGCACATTCCGATACCCCCAATCGTCAAACTTGCATGCCCTTGACAACACAAATGTTCCACACTATTCTTCTAGATTTGAACAACGTGTTAAAGATTAGTTTAGTGACATGCAACTTAATGGACTATCCGAATTCAAAAATGAGTACAACACAAGAACTTCCAAAGAGGTCACCCTTCTTAGTACTACTCTTGCCCAAACACATTTAACTTTGGAGTTCTAATGAGATCGAGAACTTTTGTGTTGATATGGTTGCGCACGACCCAATATCGGTTACACCTCCATATGAAATGGCATGCACCAAAAAAAATGTATTAATTCAAATTCAATTTCATTTCGTAAATTTTCTCTTTCATAACGTTTGAAATAACTTTAGGATTATTTGATTGGGTAATTTATTCAAAGACTTAGAATTTTAAAATATCTGACTATTTTTAAGAATTATGGGAATTAAAGAATTCTTCATCATTTCGACTTTTACTTCTCACGCCATGTTTGCACCATATGGGATTCCCCAATCTTGGAAAAGGCATACCTCCCATGTCAGCAATCTTGCACTCTATTTTGGTATATTTCAACTTCGTGTCAAAGATTAGTTTAATCGCATGCATCTGTCAAAAAATAATTGACCAGACAAATTTAAAAATGTGTGCAACATAAGAACTTCCCAAGAGGTAACCCATCTTTGTACCACTCTTGCCCAAGCACACATAACTACGGAGCTTTAAAGGTTTCCACAGCTTTTGTGCTGGTGTGCCCGCAAAAGTCACAATGTCGGTTACAAATATATATGAAATCCTCCAACATAAAAATTTTATAAATTTACATTTAATTTCATTTTTTAAATTTTCTGTTTCGACGAAGTTGAAAAAATAGTTGCATTTTCTGATTTCTACATTTATTCTGAGACTTAAATTTTTAAAATTTCTGACTCTTTGGGAAATTTAGGGGAATTAAAGAAGTCTTCATCATGTGAACTTTTAGCTCTATCACATAATTTGCACATTCTGATATCCCCAATCGTCAAACTTGCATGCCCTTGACAACTCAAATGTTCCACACTATTCTTCTAGATTTGAACAATGTGTTAAAGATTAGTTTAGTGACATGCAACTTTCGAAAACTAATGGACTATCCGAATTCAAAAATGAGTACAATACAAGAACTTCCAAAGAGGTCACCCTTCTTAGTACTACTCTTGCCCAAACACATTTAACTTTGGAGTTCTAATGAGATCGAGAACTTTTGTGTTGATACGGTTGCGCACGACCCAATGTTGGTTACACCTCCATATGAAATGGCATGCACCAAAAAAAATGTATACATTCAAATTCAATTTCATTTTGTAAATTTTCTCTTTCATAACAATTGAAATAACTTCAGGATTATTTGATTGGGTAATTTATTCAAAGACTTAGAATTTTAAAATATCTGACTATTTTTAAGAATTATGGGAATTAAAGAATTCTTCATCATTTCGACTTTTACTTCTCTCGCCTTGTTTGCACCATATGGGATTCCCCAATCTTGGAAAAGGCATCCCTCCCATGTCAGCAATGTTGCACTCTTTTTTGGTATATATGAACTTCGTGTCAAATATTAGTTTAATCGCATGCATTTCTCAAAGAATAATTGAACAAACGAATTTAAAAATGTGTGCAACAAAAGAACTTGCCAAGAGGTCCCCCGTCTTAGTACTACTCTTGCCCAAGCACACATAACTATGCAGCTTTGTAGGGTTCCACTTCTATTTTGTTTGTGTGCCCGCAAAAGACACAATGTCGGTTACAGATATATATGAAATCGTCCAACGTAAAATTTTTATTAATTTACATTTAATTTCATTTTGTAAATTTTCTGTTTCGACGAAGTTGAAGAAACTGTTGCATTATCTTATTTCTACATTTATTCAGAGTCATAAATTTTTAGAATTTCTAACTATTTGGAAAATTTATGGGAATTAATGAATTCATGATCATTTCAACATTTAGCATTATCTCCTAATTTGCACCTTCAGAGATCCATCAATCTTAAAACTTGCATCCCCTCGACGACACCAACGTTCCACACTATTCTTCCGGATTTGAACAATGTGTCAGAGATTAGTGTAGTGACATGCAACTTTCGAAAGGACTATACAAATTCAAAAATGTGTACAACACTAGAACTTCCAAAGAGGTCACTGTTCTAAGTACTACTCTTGCCCAAACACACTTAACTTTGGAGTTCTAATGGGATCGAGTACTTTTGTGTTAATATGGTTGCACACGACACAATACCGGTTACACCTCTATATGAAATGGCATGCACCTAAAAAAATTTATTGATTCACATTCAATTTAATTTTGAAAATTTTCTATTTCATAACCATTGAAATAACTTTTGGATTATTTGATTGCATAATTTATTCAAAGACTTAGAATTTTAAAATATCTAACTGTTTGTAAGAATTATGGGAATTAAAGATGTCTTCGTCATTTCCACTTTTTCTTCTCTCACCTTGTTTGCACCATCCGGGATTCCCCAATCCTGGAAAAGGCATCCCTTCCGTGTCAGCAATCTTGCACTCGATTTTGGTATGTTTGAACTTCGTGTCAAAGATTAGTTTAATCGCATGCATCTGTCAAAAAATAATTGACCAGACGAATTTAAAAATGTGTGCAACATAAGAACTTCCCAAGAGGTAACCCATCTTTGTACCACTCTTGCC
>JAMKPZ010015527.1:0-13882 GCA_024699675.1 Amphibolis antarctica | reverse complement strand
GTAAGAAAACCTAGTTGCCGACTCCCCAAAAACCATACTTAGACATATGGAATGGGCATGTAACTGGCCCGCCACAGGCAAACTGGTAAGAAACCCGGTTGCCAGCACACCGAAGACCGTACTTAGACGTATGGATCGGGTGTGTAACCGGCTTGTCACCGGCAAACCGGTAAGAAAACTCGATTGCCGGCCCCCCGAAAACCATACTTAGACGTATGGATCGGGCGTGTAACCGGTCCGCCATCGGCAAACTGGTAAGAAAACCCGATTGCCGACACCCCAAAAACAATACTTAGATGTATGGATCCGGCCTGTAACCGGCCAGCCATAGGCAAACTGGTAAGAAAACCCCGTTGCCGACACCCAAAAAACCACACTTAGACGTATGGATCGGGCATGTAACCGGCCTGCCACCGGCAAAACAGAAAGTAAACCCGATAGCCGGCACCCCGAAAACCATACTTAGACGTATGGATCGGGCGTGTAACAGGCGCCCCACCGGCAAACCGGTAAGAAAACCCAGTTTCCGGCACCCCGAAAACCATACATTGACATATGGATCGGGCGTGTAATCGGCCCGCGACAGGCAAACCGTAAGGAAACCCCGTTGCCGGCACCTTGTAAACCATATTTAGACGTATGGATCGGGCATGTAACTGGCCCGCCACAAGCAAACCGGTAAGAAACCTGTTTGCCGGCACACCGAAGACCACACTTAGACGTATGGATCGGGCGTGTAACCGGTCCGCCACCGGCAAACCGGTAAGAAAACCCGAGTGCTGCCACCCCGAAAACCATACTTAGACGTATGGATCGGGCGTGTAACCGGCCTGCCACTGGCAAAACAGAAAGTAAACCCGATAGCCGGCACCCCGAAAACCATACTTAGACGTATGGATCGGGCGTGTAACAGGTGCGCCACCGGCAAACCGGTAAGAAAACCCAGTTTCCGGCACCCCGAAAACCATACATTGACATATGGATCGGGCGTGTAATCGGCCCGCGACAGGCAAACCGTAAGGAAACCCCGTTGCCGGCACCTTGTAAACCATATTTAGATGTATGGATCGGGCATGTAACTGGCCCGCCACAAGCAAACCGGTAAGAAACCTGTTTGCCGGCACACCGAAGACCACACTTAGACGTATGGATCGGGCGTGTAACCGGTCCGCCACCGGCAAACCGGTAAGAAAACCCGAGTGCTGCCACCCCGAAAACCATACTTAGACGTATGGATCGGGCGTGTAACCGGCCCGCCATCGGCAGACCGGTAAGAAAACCCGGTTGCTGGCACCCAGAAAACCATATTTAGACGTACAGATCGGGCGTGTAACCGGCCCGCAACCGGCAAACCAGTTAAAAATTGCGATTTTCGGCACCCCGAAAACCATACTTAGACATATGGATCGGGCGTGTAATCGGCCAGCCACCGGCAAACCGGTTTGGAAACCCGGTTGCCGGCACCTCGAAAACCATACTTAGACGTATGGATCGGGCATGCAACCGGCCCGCCACCGGCAAACCGGTAAGAAAACCCGGTTGCCAACTCCGCAAAAACCATACTTAGAAGTATGGATCGGGCATGTAACTGGCCCGCCATAGGCAAACCGGTAAGAAACCCGGTTACCGGCACATCGAAGACCACACTTAGACGTATGGATCGGGCGTGTAACCGGCCCGCCACCGACAAACCGGTAAGAAAACTTGATTGCTGCCACCCCAATCACCATACTTAGACGTATAGATCGAGCGTGTAACCGGCCCGCCAACGACAAATTGGTAAGAAAACCTGGTTGTCGGCACCCCGAAAACCACACATAGACGTATTGATCGGGTGTGTAACCGGCTTGCCACTGGCAAATCGATAAGAAAACCCGGTTTTCGGCACCCCGGAAACCATACATAGACATATGGATCGGGCGTGCAGTCGGCCCCCCTCCGGCCAACCGGTAAGGAAACCCGGTTGCCGGCACCTCGAAAACCATACCTAGATGTATGGATCGGGCATGCAACCGGCCTGCCACCGGCAAATCGGTAAGAAAACCCGCTTGCCGACACACCAAAGACCATACTTAGACGTATGGATCGGGCGTGTAACTGGCCCGCCAACGGCAAACTGGTAACAAAACCTGATTGCCGGCACCCCGAAAACCATACAGAGACGTATGGATCGGGCGTGTAAACGGCTGCCATCGGCGAACCGGTAAGAAAACTCGGTTACCGGCACCCCGAATACCATACATAGATGTATGGATCGGGCGTGTAACCAGCCCGCCACCAAAAAATCGGTAAGAAAACCCGGTTGCCGACACCCCTAAAACAATACTTAGACGTATGGATCGGGCCTGTAACCGGCCAGCAAAAGGTAAACCGGTAAGAAAACCCCGTAGCCGACACCCCAAAAACCACACTTAGACGTATGGATCGGGCATGTAACCGGCCCGCCGCCGGCAAAACGGAAAGTAAACCCTATTGCCGGCACCCCGAAAACAATACTTAGACATATGGATCGGGCGTGTAACTGGCGCGCCACCAGCAAACTGGTAAGAAAACCCAGTTTTCGGCACCTCGAAAACCATACATAGACATATGGATCGGGAGTGCAACCGGCCCGCCATCGGCAAACCGGTAACAAAACCCGGTTGCTGACTCCCTAAAAACCATACTTAGACGTATGGATCGGGCATGTAACCGGCCCGCCACCGGCAAATCGGTAAGGAAACCCGGTTGCCGGCACCCCGAAGACCAAACTTAGAGGTATGGATCGGGCCTGTAACCACCCGCCAATGGAAAACCGGTACCAAAAACTAATTGCCGGCACCCCGAAAACCATACTTAGACGTATGGACCAGGCGTGTAATCGGCCCGCCACCAGCAAACAGGTAAGGAAACCCAGTTGCCGGCACCTTGAAAACCATACTTAGACGTATGGATCGGGCATGTAACCCGCCCGCCACCGGCAAACTGGTAAGAAAACCCGGTTGCCGACTCCCCAAAAACCATACTTAGACGTATGGATCGGGAATTTAACTGGCTCGCCACATGCAAACCGGTAAGAAACCCGGTTGCCGGCACACCGAAGACCACACTTAGACGTATGGATCGGGTGTGTTCCGGCCCGCCACCAGTAAATCGGTAAGAAAACCCGGTTGCCGACACCCAAAAAGCCATACTTAGACATATGGATTGGGCATGTAACCTTCCTGCCACAGGCAAACCGGTAAGAAAACCCGGTTGCCGACACCCCAAAAACCATACTTAGACATATGGATCGGGCATGTAACCGGCCCGCCACTGGCAAACCGGTAAGGAAACCCGGTTTCCGGCACCCCGAAAACCATACTTAGACGTATGGATCGGGCGTGTAACCGGCCCGCCACTAGCAAACCAGTGAGAAAACCCAATTGTTGACACCCCAAAAACCATACTTAGACGTATGGATTGGGTGTGTAACTGGCCCACCACCGGCAAACCGGTAAAGAAACCCGATTGCCGGCATTCGGAAAACCATACTTAGACGTATGGATCGGGCGTGTAACCGGCCCGCCACCGGTAAACCGGTAAGAAAACCCGGTTGCCGACCCCCCAAATACCATACATAGACGTTTGGATCGGGCGTGTAACCAGCCCGCCACCAGCAAACCGGTTAGAAATCCCGGTTGCTGACACCCCAAAAACAAAACTTAGACGTACGGATCGGGCATGTAACCAGCCCGCCACCAGCAAACCGGTTAGAAATCCCGGTTGCTGACACCCCAAAAACAAAACTTAGACGTATGGATCGGGCATGTAACCAGCCCGCCACCGGCAAACCAGGAAGGAAACTCGATTGCCGACACCCAAAAAAACATACTTAGACGTATGGATTGGGCATGTAACCGGCCTGCCACAGGCAAACCTGTAAGAAAACTCGGTTGCGGACACCCCAAAAACCATACTTAGACGTATGGATCGGGCATGTAACTGGCCCGCCACTGGCAAACTAGTAAGGAAACCCTGTTGCCAGCACCCCGAAAACCATACTTAGACGTATGGATCGGGCGTGTAAACGGCCCACCACTAGCAAACCAGTGAGAAAACCCGGTGGTTGACACCCCAAAAACCATACTTGGACGTATGGATTGGGTGTGTAATTGGCACGCCACTGGCAAACCAGTAAAGAAACCCGGTTGCCGGCACCCGGAAAACCATACTTAGACGTATGGATCGGGCGTGTAACCGGCCCGCCACCGGTAAACCGGTAAGAAAACCCAGTTGCCGACACACCAAATACCACACAAAGACGTTTGGATCGGGCGTGTAACCAGCCCGCCACTAGCAAACCGGTTAGAAATCCCGGTTGCTGACACCCCAAAAACCATACTTAGACGTTTGGATCGGGCAAGTAACCCCCTTGCCACCGGCAAACTTGTACGGAAACCCTGTTACCGGAACCCCGAAAACCATTCTTAGACGTATGGATTGGGCGTGTCACCGGCCCGCCACCGCCAAATCAGTAAGAAAACCTGGTTTCCGGCACCCCGAAAACCATACTTAGACATATGGATCGGGCGTGTAATCGGCCCGCCACCGGCAAACCGGTAAGGAAACCCGGTTCTCGACTCCCAAAAAACCATACTTAGACGTATGGATCGGGCATGTAACTGGCCCGCCACAGGCAAACCGGTAAGAAACCCAGTTGCCAGCACACCGAAGACCCTACTTAGACGTATGGATCGGGCGTGTAACCGGCCCGTCACCGGCAAACCGGTAAGAAAACTCGATTGCCGGCACCCCGAAAACCATACTTAGACATATGGATCGGGCGTGTAACCGGCCTGCCATCGGCAAATCGGTAAGAAAACCCAATTGCCGACACCCCAATAACAATACTTAGACGTATGGATTGGGCCTGTAACCGGCCAGCCATAGGCAAACCGGTAAGAAAACCCCGTTGCCGACACCCAAAAAACCACACTTAGACGTATGGATCGGGGAAGTAACCGGCCCACCACCGGCAAAACAGAAAGTAAACCCGATAGCCGGCACCACGAAAACCATATTTAGACGTATGGATCGGGCGTATAACTGGCGCGCCACCGGCAAACCGGTAAGAAAACACCGTTTCCGGCACCCCGAAAACCATACATCGACATACGGATCGGGCGTTTAATCGGCCCGCCACAGGCAAACCGGTAAGGAAACCCGGTTGCCGGCACCTAGAAAACCATACTTAGACGTATGCATCGGGCATGTAACTGGCCCGCCACAGGCAAACCGGTAAGAAACCCGATTGCCGCCACACCGAAGACCACACCTAGACGTATGGATCGGGCGTGTAAACGGCCCACCACCGGCAAACTGGTAAGAAAACCCGATTGCTGCCACCCCAAAAATCATACTTAGACGTATGGATTGGGCATGTAACCGGCCCGCCATCGGCAAACCGGTAAGAAAACCCGGTTGCCGACACCCCAAAAACAATACTTAGATGTATGGATCGGGCCTGTAACCGGCCAGCCATAGGCAAACCGGCAAGAAAACCCTGTTGCCGACACCCAAAAAACCACACTTAGACGTATGGATCGAGCATGTAACCGGCCCGCCAACGGGAAAACAGAAAGTTAACCCGATAGCCGGCACCCCGAAAACCATACTTAGACGTATGGATCGGGCATGTAACTGGCGCGCCACCGGCAAACCAGTAAGAAAACTCGGTTTCCGGCACCCCGAAAACAATACATCGACATATGGATCGGGAGTGTAATCGGCCCGCCCCCGGCAAACCGGTAAGGAAACCCGGTTGTCGGCACCTTGAAAAGCATACTTAGACCTATGGATCGGGCGTGTAATCGGCCAGCCATCGGCAAACCAGTTAAAAAATGTGGTTTCCGGCACCCCGAAAACCATACTTAGACATATGGATCGGGCGTGTAATCGGCCAGTGACCGGCAAACCGGTATGGAAACCCGGTCGCTGGCACCTCGAAAACCACACTTAGACGTATGGATCGGGCGTGTAACCGGTCCGCCACCGGCAAACCGGTAAGAAAACCAGATTGCTGCCACCCCGTAAACCATACTTAGACGTATGGATCGAGCGTGTAACCGGCCCGCCATCGGCAAACCGGTAAGAAAACCCGGTTGTCGGCACCCCGAAAACCATACTTAGACGTATTGATCAGGCGTGTAACCGGCCCGCCACCGGCAAACCGGTAAGAAAACCTAGTTTCCGGCACCCCGGAAACCATACTTAGACATATGGATGGGTGAGCAATCGGCCCACCTCCGGCAAACTGGTAAGGAAACCCGGTCGCGGGCACCCCAAAAACCACACTTAGAAGTATGGATCGGGCATGTAACTGGCCCGCCACAGGCAAACCAGTAAGAAGCCCGGTTACCGGCACATCGAAGACCACACTTAGACGTATGGATCGGGCGCGTAACCGGCCCGCCACCGGCAAACCGGAAAGAAAACCTGACTGCTGCCACCCCGAAAACCAAACTTAGACGTATCGATCGAGCCTGTAACCGGCCCGCCATCGGCAAACCGGTAAGAAAACCCGGTTGTCGGCACCCCGAAAGCCATACTTAGATGTGTTGATCGGGCGTGTAATCGGCCCGCCCCCGGCAAATCGGTAAGAAAACCCGGTTTCCGGCACCCCGGAAACCATACTTAGACATATGGATCGGGTGTGCAATCGGCCCGCCTCCGGCAAACCGGTAAGGAAACCCGGTTGCCGGCACCTCGAAAACCAAACTTAGACGTATGGATCGGGCATGCAACCGGCCCGCCACCGGCAAACCGGCAAGAAATCTCGGTTGCCGACACCCAAAAAGCCGTACTTAGACCTATGGATCGGGCATGTAACCGGCCTGCCACAGGCAAACCGGTAAGAAAACCCGGTTGCCGACACCCCAATAACCATTTTTAGACGTATGGATGGGGCATGTTACCGGCCCGCCACTAGCAAACCGGTATGGAAACCCGGTTGCCGGCACCCCGAAAACCATACTTAGACGTATGGATCGGGCGTGTAACCGGCTTGCCACTTGCAAACCAGTGAGAAAATCGGTTGTCGACACCCCAAAAACCATACTTAGACGTATGGATTGGGTGTGTAACTGGCCCGCCACCGGCAAACCGGTATGGAAACTTGGTTACCGGCACATCGAAGACCACATTTAGACGTATGGATCGGGCGTGTTACCGGCCCACCACCGGCAAACCGGTAAGAAAACCTGATTGCCGCCACCCCGAAAACCATACTTAGAGGTATGGATCGGGCGTGTAACCGGCCCGCCACCGGTAAACCGGTAAGAAAAACTAGTTGCCGACACCCCAAAAACCATACAAAGACGTCTGGATCGAGCGTGTAATAGGCCCGCCATTGGCAAACCAGTTAGAAATCCCGGTTGTTGACACCCCAAAAACAAAACTTAGACGTATGGATCGGGCATGTAACCGACCCGCCACCGGCAAACCAGTAAGGAAAGCCGATTTCCGACATCCCAAAAAACGTACTTAGACATATGGATCGGGCGTGCAACCGGCGCGCCACCGGCAAACCGGTAAGAAAACCCGGTTTCCGGCACCCCGAAAACCATACATAGACATATGGATCGAGCGTGTAATCGGCCCGCCACCGGCAAACTGGTAAGGAAACCCGGTTGCCGACACCCCAAAAACAATACTTAGACGTATAGATCGGGTATGCAACCAGCTCGCCACTGGCTAACCGGTAAGAAAACCCAGTTGGCGACTCCCCAAAAACCACACTTAGAAGTATGGATCGGGCATGTAACTGGCCCGCCACAGGCAAACCGGTAAGAAACCCGGTTACCGGCACATCGAAGACCACACTTAGACGTATGGATCGGGCGTATAACCGGCCCGCCACCGGCAAACCGGTAAGAAAACCTGATTGCAGCCACCCCGAAAACCATACTTAGACGAATGGATCGAGCGTGTAACCGGCACGCCATCGGCAAACCGGTAAGAAAACCCGATTGTCGGCACCCCGAAAACCACACTCAGACGTATTGATCGGGCGTGTAACAGGCCCGCCACCGGCAAACCGGAAAGAAAACCCGGTTTCCGGCACCCCGGAAACCATACTTAGACATATGGATCGGGCGTGTAATCGGCCCGCCTCCAGCAAACTGGTATGGAAACCCAGTTGCCGGCACCTTGAAAACCATACTTAGACGTATGGATCAGGCATGCAACCAGCCCGCCACCGGCAAACCGTAAGAAATCCCGGTTGCCGACTCCCCAAAAACCATACTTAGACGTATGGATCGGGCATGTAATTGGCCCGCCACGGGCAAACCGGTAAGAAACTCGGTTGCTGGCACACAGAAGACCACACTTAGACGTATGGATCGGGCGTGTAACCGACCTGCCACCAGTAAACCGGTAAGAAAACCCAGTTGCCGACACCCAAAAAACCATACTTAGACGTATGGATCGGGCATGTAACCGGCCTGCCACAGGCAAACCGGTAAGAAAACCTGGTTGCCGACACCCCAAAATCCATACTTAGACATATGGATGGGTCTTGTAACCGGCCCGCCACTGGCAAACCGGTAAGGAAACCCGGTTGCCGGCACCCCGAAAACCATACTTAGACATATGGATCGGGCGTGTAATCGGCCCGCCACTAGCAAACCAGTGAGAAAACCGGTTGTCAACACCCCAAAAACCATAATTAGATGTATGGATTGGGTGTGTAACTGGCCCGCCACCGGCAAATCGGTATGGAAACCCGGTTGCCGGCACCCGGAAAACCATACTTAGACGTATGGATCGGGCGTGTAACCGGCCCGCCATCGGTAAACCGGTAAGAAAAACTTGTTGCCGACCCCCCAAAAACCATACATAGACGTCTGGATCGGGAGTGTAACCGGCCCGCCACTGGCAAACCAGTTAGAAATCCCGATTGTTGACACCCCAAAAACAAAACTTAAACGTATGGATTGGGCATGTAACCAGCCCGCCACCGGCAAACCAGTAAGGAAACCCGATTTCCGACACCCCAAAAAACATACTTAGACGTATGGATCGGGCAAGTAACCCCCTTGCCACCGGCAAACAGGTACAGAAACCCGGTTGCCGACACCCCAAAAACAATACTTAGACGTTTGGATCGGGCACGCAACTGGCCCGCCACTGGCTAACCGGTAAGAAAACCCGGTTACCGACTCCCCAAAAACCATACTTAGACGTATGGATCGGGCATGTAACTGGCCCGCCACAGGCAAACCGGTAAGAAACCCAGTTGCCGGCACTCCGAAGAACACTCTTAGACGTTTGGATCGGGCGTGTAACCGGCCAGCCACCGGTAAACCAGTAAGAAAACCCGATTGCTGGCACCTCGAAAAACATACTTAGACGTATGGACTGGGCGTGTAACCGGCCCGCCATTGGCAAACCGGTAAGAAAACCCGGTTGCCGGCACCCCGAAAACCATACTTAGATGTATGGATCGGGCATGTAACTGTCCCGCCACCGGCAAACCGGAAAGAAAACCCGGTTTCCGGCACCCCGAAAACCATACTTAGATGTATGGATCGGGCGTGTAACCGGCCCGCCACCGGCAAACCGGTAAGAAAACCCGGTTTCCGGCACCCCGAAAACCATACTTTGACATATGGATCGAGCGTGTAATCGGCCCACCACCGGCAAACCGGTAAGGAAACCCGGTTGCCGACACCCCAAAAACAATACTTAGACGTTTGGATCGGGCATGCAACCGGCCCGCCACTGGCAAACTGGTAAGAAAACCTGGTTGCCGACTCCCCAAAAACCATACTTAGACGTATGGATCGGGCATGTAACTGGCCCACCACAGGCAAACCGGTAAGAAACCCGGTTGCCGTCTCACCGAAGACCACAGCTAGACGTATGGATCGGGCGTGTAACCGGCCCGCCACCAGTAAGCCGGTAAGAAAACCCGGTTGCCGACACCCAAAAAACCATACTTATACGTATGGATCGGGCATGTAACCGGCCTACCACAGGCAAACCGATAAGAAAACGCGGTTGCCGACACCCCAAAAACAATACTTAGACGTATGGATCGGGCATGTAACCGGCCTGCCACTGGCAAACCGGTAAGGAAACCCAGTTGCCAGCACCCCGAAAACCATACTAAGACGTATGGATCGGGTGTGTAACCGGCCCGCCATTAGGAAACTAGTGAGAAAACCCGGTTGTCGACACCCCAAAAACCATACTTAGACGTATGGATTGGGTGTGTAACTGGCTCGCCACTGGCAAATTGGTACGGAAACCCAGTTGTCGACACCCCAAAAACCATACCTAGACGTTTGTATTGGGAGTGTAACTGGCCCGCCATCGGCAAACCGGTAAGGAAACCTGGTTGCCGGCACCTGGAAAACCATACTTAGATGTATGGATCGGGCGTGTAACCAGCCCGCCACTAGTAAACCAGTAAGAAACCTCGGTTGTCGACACCCCAAAAACCATACGTAGACGTCTGGATCGGGCGTGTAACCGGCCCGCCACCGGCAAACCGATTAGAAATCCCAGTTGCTGACACCCAAAATCCAAACTTAGACGTATAGATTGGGCATGTAACCGGCAAACCAGTAAGGAAACCCGATTGCCGACACCCCAAAAAACATAATTAGACGTATGGATCGAGCAAGTAACCCCCTTGCCACCGGCAAACCGGTACGGAAACCCTGTTGCCGGCACCACGAAAACCATACTTAGACGTGTGGATCGGGCGTGTAACCGGCCCGCCACTGGCAAACCGGTAAGAAAACCAGGTTTCCGGCACCCCGAAAACCATACTTAGACATATGGATCGGGCGTGTAATCGGCCCGCCACCGGCAAACCGATAGGGAAATCGATTACCGGCACCTAGAAAACCATACTTAGATGTATGGATCGGGCATGCAACCGGCCTGCCACCGGCAAACCGGTAAGAAAACCTGGTTGCCGACTCCCCAAAAACCATACTTAGTTGTATGGATTGGGCATGTAACTGGCCCGCCACAGGCAAACCGGTAAGAAACCCGGTTTCCGGCACACCGAAGACGATACTTAGACGTATGGATCGGGCGTGTAATCGGCCCGCCACCGGCATACCGGTAAGAAAACTCGATTGCCGGTTCCCCGAAAACCATACTTAGACGTATGGATCTGGCGTGTAACCGGCCCGCCACAGGCAAACTGGTAAGAAAACCATGTTGCCGAGACCCCAAAAACCACACTTAGACGTACGGATCGGGCATGTAACCGGCCCGCCACCGGCAAAACAGAAATTAAACACAATTGCCGGCACCTCGAAAACCAAACTTAGACGTATGGATCAGGCGTGTAACCGGCCTGCCCCTAGTAAATCGGCAAGAAAACCCGTTTGCCGACACCCCAGAAATCGTACATAGACATATGGATCGGGCGTGTAACCAGCCCGCCACAGGCAAACTGGTAAGAAAACCTGGTTGCCGATACCCAAAAAACCATACTTAGATGTATGGATCGGGCATGTAACCGGGCCGCCACTGGCAAACCGGTACGGAAACCCGGTTGCCAGCACCCTGAATATCGTACATAGACATATTGATCGGGCATGTAACCGGCCCGCCACTGGCAAACCGGTAAGGAAACCTGGTTGCCATCTCCCCGAAGACCATATTTAGACATATGGATCGGGCGTGTAACCAGCCCGCCAATGGAAAACAGGTACGAAAACCTAATTGCCGGCACCCCGAAAATCATACTTAAACATATGGATCGGGCGTGTAACCGATAAGAAAACCCAGTTTCTGGCACCACGAAAACCATACTTAGACATATGGATTGGGCGTGTAATCGGCCCGCCACTGGCAAACAGGTAAGGAAACCCGGTTGCCGGGACCTTGAAAACCATACTTAGACGTATGGGTCGGGCATGTAACCTGCCCGCCACCAGCAAACTGGCAAGTAAACCCGGTTGCCAACTTCCCAAAAACCACACTTAGACGTATGGATCGGGCATGTAACCGGCCCCCCACCGGCAAATAGGTAAGAAACTCGGTTGCCGGCACACCAAAGACCATACTTAGACGTATGGATCGGGCGTGTAACCGTCTCGCCAATGGTAAACTGGTAAGAAAACCTGATTGCTGGCACCCCGAAAACCACACTTAGACGTATGGATCGGGCGTGTAACCAGCCGCCATCGGCGAACCGGTAAGAAAACCCGGTTGCCGGCACCCCGAAAACCATAGTTAGACGTATGGATCGGGCGTGTAACCGACCCGCCACCAATAAACCGGTAAGAAAACCCGGTTGCCGACACCCCAAAAACAATACCTAGACGTATGGATCGGGCCTGTAACCGGCCAGCCATAGGCCAATCTGTAAGAAAACCCCGTTGCCGACACCCCAAAAATGACACTTAGACCTATGGATCGGGCATGTAACCGGCCCGCCACTTGCAAAACAGAAAGTAAACCCGATTGCTGACACCCCGAAAACCGTACTTAGACATATTGATCGGGCGTGTAACCGGCACACCACTAGGAAACCGGTAACAAAACCCCATTTCCGACACCCCGAAAACCATACTTAGACATGTGGATAAGGCATGTAATCGACCTGCCACCAGCAAACCGGTAAGGAAACCTGGTTGCCGACTCCCCAAAAAGAATACTTAGACGTATGGATCGGGCATGTAACCGGCCCGCCACTGGCAAACCAGTTAGAAATCCCGATTGTTGACACCCCAAAAACGAAACTTAGACGTATGGATTGGGCATGTAACCGGCCCGCCACCGGCAAACCAGTAAGGAAACCCGATTTCCGACACACCAAAAAACATACTTAGACGTATGGATCGGGCGTGTAATCGGCCCGCCACCAGTAAACCGGGAAGAAAACATGGTTGCCCACACCCCAAAAACAATACTTAGACGTATGGATCGGGCCTGTAACCGGCCAGCCATAGGCAAACCGGTAAGAAAACCCGATTTCCGGCACCTCGAAAACCCGATTTCCGGCACCTCAAAAACCGTACTTAGACATATGGATCGGGCGTGTAACCGGCGCGCCATCGGCAAACCGTTAAGAAAACCCGATTTTCGGCACCCCGAAAACCATACTTAGACATATGGATTGGGCATGTAACTGGCCCGCCACCGGCAAACAGGTAAGAAAACCCGGTTGCCGGCTCCTTGAAAACCATACATAGACGTATGGATCGGGCATGCAACCGGACCGCCACCGGCAAACAGGTAAGAAAACCCGGTTGCCGACTCCCCAAAAACCGTAATTAGACGTATGGATTGGGCATGTAACTGGCCCGCCATAGGCAAACCAGTAAGAAACCTGGTTGCCGGCACCCCGAAGACCACGGTTAGATGTATGGATCGGGCGTGTAACCGGCCCGCCATCGACAAACCGGTAAGAAAACCTGATTGCTGGCACTGTGAAAACCATACTTAGGCCTACCGATCGGGCCTGTAACCGGCCCGCCATCGGCAAACCGGTAGGAAAACCCGGTTGCTGGCACCCCGAAAACCATACTTAGACGTATGGATCAGGCATGTAACCAGACCGCCAATTTAAAACCGGTACGAAAACCTGATTGCCGGCTCCCCGAAAACGATACTTAGAGGTATGGATCAGGCTTGTAACCGGCCTGCCACCGGCAAACCAATAAGAAAAACCCAGATTTCGACATCCCGAAAACCATACTTTGACATACTGATCGAGCGTGTAATCGGCCCGCCACCGGCAAACAGGTAAGGAAACCCGGTTGCCGGCACCTTGTAAACCATACTTAGACGTATGCATCGGGCATGTAACCGGCCCGCCACTGGCAAACCGGTAAGAAAACCAGATTGCCGACTCCCCAAAAACCATACTTTGATGTATGGATCGGGCATG
>JAMKPZ010015526.1:0-10943 GCA_024699675.1 Amphibolis antarctica | reverse complement strand
TTCTCTCCAATGGGTCTTAGTTTGGGTAATTGAAAATACAGCTTAAAAAAAAAAATCATTTGAATCAAAAAATGAAACAAACAAAAGTAGCGAGAATTGATTGCAAAGAAAGTGATTATAAAATTCAAAACTTAACTAAAACCAAGAAACTGAAACAAAAACTTCCAAAATTCAAGAGATACGAGGCAAAATTCAAAACTCAATGATAATGCTTCTTCAAATAGCAGATATTTACCAGATCAGGATATTCTTCCCCCTCAATGTAAGGACCTCCACTAAGAATTTTCTTAACAACTCCTTACATAAGCTTGTTTTGACTCTATTATACTATTCTAACCTTTTATTTATTTTGTCGAGAAGGAAAATATTTGAAATTCCAAGAGCTCAATAGGAGATCAGATAGAACCTGGAAATGAATCATTGATCTTCAAGAAGAAAGAATAATTTGAAGAAAAATAAGAGTACACTGAAGAATATGCGAGATAATTTCATTGAGAAATTAAGATCAAGTGAGAAAAGAGTCAGCATGTGCCTTATGGCACAAGAAGTAAAGGTATTTTTGAATTCATCTGAAATTGAAAATAATGTATGTAGTTTTGATGAATGTACTTTTAGAGGTACATAACAAATATAAAAAATTAAATATAGGAGGTTAGAAGGAGGGGGAAACACATCCCCTTCGTTGTATTGCTGTAGACTTTCACTTTAACGTGAATTTTTCATTGGAAGGCTGTTTATAAGGTGTTGTTAAATGGATCATTTTTCGTCAAATCATTAAAGTTAGATTTAAGGTTTTCTTTTTACGTATATTTATTGTCGTTTAATCCCATTTTTCGTCAAATCATTTTAGGTTGTACAAGATTTGATTTTTTTTCAAGAAAATAACAAGTTTGGTTCACGAAAGTTAGGATTTTTGAAATATTTGTGAAAGATTTAGTGCATTTTCAGTTCAGTTTTGAAAGGTTTTGTGGATTATTGGAAATTTTTGAGGATGCCTAAGAAGCTTACACCCTTTCAAATTTTTTCTTGTCGTCGTTACTGTTATGTTTAAGTAATCCAGTCTTTTTCTTATTCATCATTATCATCTCTTTTTTAGCTTGGTTATTTGTATTTATGTTGCTTTAACATGATTTTTAGCAACATTTACAGTATCTAGGTCTTCATTTGACACCTTTTTAATTTCATTTGCATGATCAACCCTATTTTAGTTTCATTAAATTAATCATTAAGCATTCAGCTTATTCACAACTAGTTTCACTTAGATCATGTTCAACCAAACCATCATCTTGCCCTTTTATGTCTAATTTTGTTTAATCCAACAACTTTTAAAACTCGGCAGCATTAGAACACTTAATTAAGCAACCAAAACCCTATTTTCTAAGACAAATATACATGAAAAATAATGGAAGTCAATTTTTAATTAGGATGCGTGACACCTTCCCTTACGAGTATCTTAAGTCTTTATTCAAAACTTGGTAATAATCCTGAATTTTAGGCCTTAATCGAATAGCTTTTGAGGCTTGCCTTAGGTTATGGTCTTCATCTTTTTTTTTTCCTAATTTTTATGTTAAAAATTAGGTAATCAAGTTAGTGGTTAATCATCAAAATCTTAGTTACCTAAGATTACAGACTTGCTTTTGTGATTTTGGATGGATATAATAATAATGCCTATAATTTGATCATCCACAACTGGATCGACAGGATCTTGGAAACTTAAGGTACATTTTTTTTTTCCATACTATTGCTTTTAAAGTGAGAAAAATTACTTTTAGAAGAAGGTATAAAAGAACAATTGTGCACGATAATCGAGAGGAGTGAATATTATTTTAAATAAAGAAGTTATTTTATCAAAATTAGATTTTATAGTAAAATATTATTTTAAATTATTTTTATCATTAAATATTAACTTATTTACTTTCAAAATAATAATTTCGTGGTAATAAAAAGGTGTATTTTTTATAATGTAAAAAATATTAATATTATTTATCTATATTATCAAAATTTTCTCAACACACTACTAAATTTTTTTTTTAAATTTTTTTCGAAGAATCGCCGAAACTTCCTCTAGCCTTTCTTTTTCTTTTTCTTTTGAAAAATATTAATACAATTTGAATAATATTAATAATAATATTATTTAAATATTATATTGTAAATTTTAAATTATTTAAATATTGTAATTTTTTTATCATTTTTCAAAAAAAAATCGGTGAGTTACAACGACGATAGTGTGGTGCTGGTGCTTGAAGGTTGATATTAATGCTTAATATGTATTTATCAGGGTCGATAGAAAATTTTGAAATTTAAAATCATACATCATATATGGCCAAATATTCACGAAAGATCTGCTCCACCTCCTCGTCTTCCTCCTCTGGAGATGTAGCCACGTATTGGACAGGTGGCAGTACAAGGTACACGTGTCTCTCTCTTGCTTTCCGTCACTTGCATGACATAACCCTCCCCCTCCCCCATTCGGATGGATCGATCAGATTTCAGATCCACCCCCCCCCCACCCTTCCGCCCGAGAGGTGGCAGTCGGAATGGCGCGAGTCGACCCGCACTCCCACACCCTCTCCACCGACCCATTGGCCTCCCACATCGCCCTCGCCCTCCACCTCTCCTTCCCCGCCTCCACCATCGACGCCACCGCCCTCCTCACCCTCCCCGCACCCCACACCGGCAACCTCACGCTGGATACCCGGCACCTCGCCATCCACTCCGTCGTCGACCCCCAAACCCTAACCCCACTCCCCTTCTCCCTCCCCAAGGACGAGGGCGGGACCCTCGGGCGACCCCTCTCCCTCACCCTCTCCTCCCACTCCTCCGTCCTCGTGTCCTTCTCCACCTCTCCCTCCTCCTCCGCCCTCCAGTGGCTCTCCCCCCCCCAGACCTCCTCAAAGACGCTCCCCTTCGTCTACACGCAGTGCCAGGCCGTGCACGCGAGGTCCGTGTTCCCGTGCCAGGACACGCCCGCGGCCCGCATCAGGTACTCGGTGCGGATGAACCTGCCGGGGGAACTTACGGCGGTGATGGCGGCGGCGAAGGTGGGGAGGAGGGAGCCGGTGGCGGGGGAGGGGGAGGGCCTTCGCTGCGGGGACGGGGCTTGGTGTGGAAGGGGGAGGGTGGTGGAGGAGTTCGCGATGGAGCAGCCGGTGCCGCCCTACCTGTTCGCCTTCGCGGCGGGAGGGATAGGGTGGAGGGAGGTGGGGCCGAGGAGCAGGGTGTACGCGGAGGGGGGAGGGGAGGTGCTGGACAGGGCGGAGAGGGAGTTCGCGGGGACGGAGGAGATGATCCGGGCGGGGGAGAGGCTGTTCGGGGAGTACGAGTGGGAGAGGTTCGATCTGCTGGTGCTGCCCCCCAGCTTCCCCTACGGGGGGATGGAGAACCCGCGCATGGTGTTCCTCACGCCCACGGTCATCAGGGGGGACGAGGCGGGGGCGCAGGTGGTGGCGCACGAGCTCGCCCACAGCTGGACCGGCAATCTCATCACCAACAGCACCAACGAGCACTTCTGGCTCAACGAGGGATTCACCACGTACGCGGAGAGGAGGATCGTGGAGGCGGTGCAGGGGGAGGACATCGCCGCTCTCAGCATCGGAATCGGGTGGAGGGGGTTGGAGGAGGAGATGGAGAGGTTCAAGGACGACCCCGAGTTCACCAAGCTCAAGACCAAGCAGGACGGCGTGGATCCCGATTCCATATATTCTCAGGTTCCCTACGAGAAGGGCTTCCAGTTCCTCTGGCGCATCGAGCGGCAGGTGACTTTCCCCACGACTCACTCACCCCACGACTCACTCACCCCACTCACAATCCGCTTCCTCTAGATGGGCAGGCCGGCGTTCGACGAGTTGCTCAAGAAGTACATCGCCACCTTCAAGTTCCAGTCCATAGACACCGAGACCTTCCTCGACTTTCTCAAGGCCACTGCGCCGGGCATCGGGGAGGAGGTGGACGTGGATGCCTGGGTGTATGGCACCGGAATCCCCCCGGACGCCATGCAGCCCACGTCCGCCATCTACTCCACCATCCTCTCTTTGGCCGCGGAGTTGCAGAGCGGGAGAGTGCCGACGGAGGAGGAGGTGGCGCGGTGGAGGGGCCAGGAGTGGGAGCTCTACCTGGAGAATTTGCCGAGAACCAGTCAACTTGCACAGGTGCGCGTGCTCTTCCTTCGTATTTTTAATATCGCAACGCCGATGACGACGGTGATGATGCCGTCGCAGCAAATAGTGGCTTTGGACGCACGACACGGGCTGGCGGAATCCAGGGACTGGGAGGTGAAGGTGGCGTTCCTGCACCTGGCGGTGTGGTGCGGATGCAAGCAATACCACGGGGAGGTGGAGAAGGCTGTGAAGGGGGTGGGGCGGATGAAGTACCTCCGGCCCCTCTACACCGCGCTGCTGAAGAAGGACGAGGACAAGGCATTCGCCCGGCGGCTCTTCGCGGAAGCCCGGGAGACGTACCATCCCATCGCCCAGACTGTCGTCCAATCCATACTTGACCAGCACCTTTAAGCTTAAGTACTTCCAACAACAAATAAAGGCGTTTTGCTGCAAAGGTGCGAGAAGCCACACAAACAAACCCCCTTTGCTTTGGTTTTCGTATCCCGTACGTGACACAACAATACACCTTATAATATAAGAAGAAAAAGAAGGAGAAAGTAAATAAATAGCGTGGCATCATCTAGGAAAAGTCGTTGGGTAATATTTATATGTGAAAAATATGCATGGGTTCATCGGCCTCCACGTGTCGGAAGATGATGGTGGCTACCGCTACAAAAATCTGCCGTCCCGAGATCCCCAATCTCTTCTTCCTTCCTTAAGACACGGTGATGGGTGGCGATCGATGCCCTTTCCTTTCCCTCTCTTCTCCACCGCCACCTCCTCCAGATGAATCTGCAGGTGGGGGGAAGATTGCGCATCTGGCGTTCGACGGCCTCCCCGGCGAGCCGCCGCCGCTGCTCCAAGGACGATGGTAGGGGGTCGGAAAGCAAGGGAAACGGAAGACGGCGGCCCGTCGACTGGGACAAGGCCTGGTCGAACTTCGGGAAGAAGGCGAGGAGGAAGAGGAAGGGAATGCTCTCGAATTTCGACCCGGACAGGTACGTGAGCTGGAACCCCAAGAGGTCGGAGTACCCGCTGTCCGAGGAAGTCGACCCCATCAAGAGGACGGAGAGGTCCAACCTCTCCCTGTGGACCAGCCCAGGCTTCACTCTCGTGGGAGCCATCCTCCTCCTCTCCCTTCTCCTGCTCTACACCCTTCTCTTCCCCCTCAACTAATCTGTCCCAATCACCCGCTTTTTTTTAAGAATATTATCGTTCCAGTCCTACCAACTCTGCATGTTTTCTTTTCTTTTTTCTTACATCGGTGCTGTTAAAATGCATGTGTCTTGACAGATAAGTGGTAATGCTGCGAGAAATAAATTTCAAGATTATTCTATTAGAAATAGAGGAGGAGTTACATACATGCACGGTAAGGTATGACCCAACTGGTTTAACCATATCCTTCCAAGTCCAACGACTGCACCAATCAGGATAGGATAAGTTATTAGTCTAGTCTGTAGAAGAAGAAAAAACTACGATTTGATTATAAATAGAAATATGCGAAAAAGAAGTTCATATCACCAACCTTATGTGATGGTACTAAGACTTGGATTGCTGCCGTCTTAAGAAGAACTCACAAAAGATCAGGACAATGTTCCCACAAATCACCCCATATCAGTCAATAAAAATCTTGCAATGGAATGATTTGATCTGTAAAAACATTAGGGCAAATCATGTACAAATTCACCCCCAATGAGTTTATATGAAAAAACAAAATCTGTTTTTCGAAATTTTAAAACTCAAAATACATTCAAAATTAGAGCCACCAAAATTCACCGAGAACACGCATCATTCCTGAGTATTCTGGGGTTGACATTTATTATGTCTATGAAATCAACATTTGATTCAGAATGGTTGTATATGCAATCCAACAATCTAGGCGAAAAATTATTCTGTGGAACAAAAGGCGTTTCTAAGTGAAGATAATGTACCTCCATATTGATCACAGGAAGCATAAACCTCTCACATTTTTTTACTTCAAATCAATTATATCAAATATTTTTTTCTTTTTTAACCAGCCGATTAGTGGTTACGATTTCTAGAATTTTAAGGTTTACGATACTATTCACTTTAATTATAGGTTCACAACAGTACACTACTAATCTCCCAGAAACACAGATAATTTTTTTAAAAAGTTCAACATTAATTATGACAAGTAAAGAACAATAATAATGATACAGCAGTCAAATGAAACGGCCAGTTTCCCAATTTTTTTACAAAAACAAATATTATATTAATCACGAAAATGGCGGCAGTTGCCATTCCCTTTCTTCCGCCAAAACCAAAAAACCTAGTCGTTTTTCCCTCCTTCCGCCATGGACGACCTCGGCTTGGAGGCTGCGGCTCCCTTCCACCTTCAAGAGCTGTTGGCCGCCGCCGCCGCCGCCGAGTCCGATCTCGACCTCGCCTACCGCATCCAACTCGAAGAAGCCATCTCCATCTCCCTCCGTCACCACCCCCTTACTCCTCCCCCTCACCTCCGCCCCCCGCCTCCCCTCCATCTAACATTCACCTCACCCTTCAAGCCGTCGAGCTCGGCAAGTTCCAGCAGGAGCGCTCGGACTCTACCCTCGCCCACTCGGAGATGCGCCGCGTGTCGTGCTCACTCCGCCTCCGAGCGCACGACGAGAAGTTCGCAAGGGAGGTGGAGCAGATGCCGGACGGGGAGTGGCAGAAACGGGGGGACAACTTCGAGAGGCCGATCAGCGTAAAGGAGGACGGGGACCCGTTCGCAGTGTACGTCAAGGGGTTGGTGTGTGAGGAGATGTTGGGGTTGTCCGCAGTGGGCGTCGCCGTTCTCGACTCTCTGGGGAATCTGCTCCTGAAGGTGCAGAAGCCCGTTCTTGGGACGTCTCAGATTGTGAGGGAGGTCATTGAGGCAATGGCCATGATCGAAGGGTTGAATGCCGTTCTTGCCCTGGAGATCCGCAGGGCCATCTTCTACGTGGACAACTTGAAACTCTATAAACACGTGAGTGCGAGTTTTTGATCGACTGAATGCGGATCTTTCTTAATTTTAATGCCTAAATATATTTTAAGTGAACAAGCATGCGTAAGCATTGGTAAACTGACTAGTGTGTTCTCATCATGCATACCAACATAACTTGACTTTAGACATTCTTTCTTAGGCCTGATGGGTGATAACTTGTAGGATTGGAGACTCAATGTCAGACAACCCAGACGTCAATTGGTTTCATTTGGTGTTCTATCTGGCAAAATATAATTGATAAAGTCCTTGGTGGGAGGGAAACATTTGACCCTCTAATTCTCAAATTAAATGAGTGATTTGAGGTGGAGATCATATTTCAAAAGTAGGACCTTAGCAACAGATTACCTTTTGCTCTCATAATGGGTGCACTGGAAATTTGGGTCCTTGCATTGGGATCAATTGAGGGTCTAGGGTTGAGTAAGGTGCATGCCTTTGTCGTCTTAGGTCTTGTCTTGTTTGACTTGCCTTGAATGTCTTGATCGCTTCAGTGAAGAGAGTATTTTCTACTTACTTTTCCTGTGATTTTTGCACTCCAACAATTATTCGATGAGTTATTTCTCATACTCTCCTTTGGCCAACTTTCGGTCGTATCTAGTATACAATATTTTTTTCTTCCTATTTTCCTATTTTTATTGTCATAATATCCTATTGCTTTTTTTTCTTTATCAAATTTTTTTGTAAGGATGATGATGCTCACTTTATTAATGACAACCACCCTTTTTACGCTTGACAAAAATTCTAATATTTTCTGATTTTTCATGTTCGACAGCAAAATGAAGTGGATATAAAAGAAACCATGGAGGATTTGGCTTTAGTAATAGAAATGACGTGGGAAATTTAATTCCGGACTTCAATGTAGTTTGTGACTTTTTAGTGGTTAACACTTATTTTAGGAAAATAGAAGAATATTTAATTACATGTAGAAGTGGTTCAAATGCTAGTCAAATAGGTTTTTTACTTATCAGAAAAATAGATCAAAGAATTTGTAAAGATTGTAAGGTTATTATGGGTGAAAACATAACCATATAACATAGGTTGTTACTATTAGATGTTAATTTCAAGATTAGGAAGAGAAAGACTAAAGTACATAAAAATTTAAGAATGATGATGTATAAAGATAACAAAAGAAAAGGAAGAATGCCATAAAACCTATCCTAAATGTAGAAATGATGAAGATGTTGAGAATTTTTAGCTAAAAGAAAAGAATGTTAAGAACATTGTTATTGAAGTTAAAAATAAGGCCTATGAGGAATTATATGATAATTTGTACACAAAAAATGGGAAAATAAAATATATAAATTGGCTAAGGCTAGTGAAAGAAAATTTAAAGATTTATGTCAAGCATGTTAAAGACAAGAATGGTAGAGTTTTAGTAGAAGAAAATGAAATAAAAGATGGTGGTGTAGGCATTTTAGTAAACGTTTTTTTGAATATACCATTGGAAACTCTTATATGCAAAATTTGGGTAGTAGTACAAAGGATATAAACTATGGTCATTTTAAGAGAAATAATAGTTTAGAGGTAGAAGAACCCGTTAAGAGTAGGAAATGTGTGAAAACTATTGAACCAAATAGTATTCCCATTGAAGTATGGAAATGCACAGGTGAAATAGGGATTAAGTGGTTAACCAAACTTTTTAACACAATTTTAAAGACAAAGAAGATGCTAGATAAATGGAGAAAGAGTTCTTTAACACTTTATTTAAGAATAAGTGAGACATACAAAATTGTAATAATTATCATGATATTACACTAATGAGTCATATTATACAAATGTGGAAAAGAGTAATTTTGAAGTTAAGAGAAATGTCCTTTCTTATAATTTTCACTGATTTAGAAGAAGCCTTTGTTAGAGTAACTAGAAATCTATTGTAGTAGGTTTTAGAAAGAAAAGGAGTACCAATAGGATGTATTGATGTTATAAAACATATTTATGAAAAAGTAATTACTAGTGTTAAAACTATAAGAGTAGAAGCTAGGGAATTTCCTATAGACATAGATTTACATTGGGGGTTCTCTTTAAGTCTATATTTGGTCATCTTGGTTATAGATAAAATAACCTAGGAAATTTTTTTTTAAAATGCCTTGGTATGTGTTATTTGCTGATAAGGTTTTAGATTATAAAAGTAAGTTAGAAGCTAGTTTTAGTGATAGGGAAATTATTGAGGATGTTATTTATAATATTGAAGTAGGATGGTTCAAGCGGAGAAATGCTTTTGAAGTGTTATGTAATAGGACAATATCCTTAAGATTAAAAGGAAAAGTTCTATGAAATTGCTATTTTCTTGGTTATACTTTATAGCTTAGAATGCTGGGTTGTAAAGTTTAACCATATGCTAAAAGTTGGTGTTACTGAGATATATGTGCTTTGATGGATGAGTTGTAATATCATAAGAGATAAACCTAAAATTGATTTTATTATGAATAGAGTAGAAGTTGTATTTATTGAATATAAGATAGAATCGGCTTAGGTGATTTGGTTATATCTTTATGAAATCAAAGAATCCACTAATTTGGAGAAGATAATTAATTTGTGCAAAAGAAATTGAAAGAAGTATATGTAGACTTAAAATTACTAGGTCAGGAATTGTAAAATAGATTTAAATTTATGCAATTTAATTGAAAACTTAACAATAGATAGGAATTTTTGGATGAAAAGGATTCATTTGGTCAACCCAATATAATGGGATTATGGTTCGGATTTTTTATGTTTGAAATTCAATTTATTCAAAATATAAGAAGATGCTTTATTCTTTTTCTCTCTATTTATGTATTTATTGTTTCTTGTATTATGTAGATTAGTACATTAATAGCTTTTGTGAGCTTATGTTTAAAATTTGATGTTTTATATTAGCAACTTAGTGATGAGTCAATTTTGTCCGTATTTGATATTTGATCACGATAAA
Organism: Amphibolis antarctica; assembly: GCA_024699675.1. Taxonomy (NCBI): domain Eukaryota; kingdom Viridiplantae; phylum Streptophyta; class Magnoliopsida; order Alismatales; family Cymodoceaceae; genus Amphibolis; species Amphibolis antarctica. The sequence goes on along the minus strand of JAMKPZ010015526.1, from coordinate 952 downwards.
TTTCTTATTATTTTTATTTCATTGTTTTGGTCATTATGATGTTTATATCTTTTTTTTTAAAAATTTATTCATAGTCTATTTAATTATTGATGCATTATGTGATTTAATGTTTATTATTATTATTTATTTATTGAAATTTCATAAATCACTGTCTTGCTTTAGTTGGGTAGCTAGCTTCTCACTTCTCACCTCAAGTGTTTCAAGTAGTGTCAACCGGACATTGCCTTTCGCCTTGATAATTGTGCTTCATCTTTAGAGTGATTTTCTGGATAAATAATGCATTTCTTGTTTATATACAATATTTTCTAGATCATTTCCGGTACTTGTATTAGAAGTTGGACACATCTCTTCCTTTGTTGTATGTCATGCTGGTTATGAAGGGGAAAAAATATGACTTTACTCTTCATTATATTTGGCATTATTCTGCCCATTATATTCCAGATTGACTAAAAACTGCAAAGAACCAAAGTTTATCCTTTTTGTATAGTGTATGCCTGCCTTATCTTAAATATTACTTCATTTTTTGTGAGCGGAGTGTTTTTTAGGATTGATTCACTCACTAGAGAGGGGTAAATAGTGAGTTATTATATCAATTAAAACAAAAGTTATAAGTAGAAATAAAGAATACAAGAAATTTTTAGGTGATTCTCTAATTGGGTATGTTCACTTTTAAGTTAAGGAATCTTGTGCCTATTCTAATTCATTAAAATAAATAGAATTACAACTAGTGGTTTACAGGTTCAACACTAATCCATACAAATCTGTGTGTTTAGAGTTGGACTCACCAATCAACAAAACAAATCGTGTGTTTGTGTGTTTAAGGTTGACCATGCCAACCTACCAACACTAAATGGGTCCTCGTTGGTCGATTATACTGCCTAGTATGTTGAGGATTTTAGGACCTACAACTCAAAGAACGTTGGTCCATTTTGTAGGACTGTTGGTCCATTTT
>JAMKPZ010015522.1:0-12353 GCA_024699675.1 Amphibolis antarctica | reverse complement strand
CGATCCTGGTGCTTTGGGATTCATTTATATACACAGCTAGATCGAGGACAGATTAATTTCAACATGGCACGATATTAATTCCTAGGTGGCGTGGTGGTCAAAGCCAATTCATTCTCAATCGCGACACATTAGATTTGAGAAAATGGATTTCTTCACACCAAACTTTTCATACTTCTAACGCCATCCATAAAACGTGCCAAACCCAAACCATGCACTTAATAATTTTCGTTATAAATAATTCAAACGAAAAGACAAAATAATTACTAAAATGTTGACCGTGGTCAACATAATTACCACTTAGTGCCGTGTAGGCTACTGCTGCTTGCAATATATTTATCCGGTGGTAGTGCATGTTATCTTGAAAATCTAAATTACAACCTCATTTGCGAGTTTTAGTTAATTTTGGAAGTTTAAAAAAGTTAAAGTTAGAGTTAATTTTATAAATAAAATTAAAATTAAATAATAATTATAATGATAAAAATTTATATATTAAATTTTACTTAGAAAATGGTTATGTACATGGTAAGCGTAAATAGCTAGCATCGCTGCTGCGTTTGAGTAGACAAGGGGGTTGTAGCATGAGATGACGGTGATATATATATAAATGAGATTATGCAACAACTTTGTGTTATTACAGAAAAGCAGCTGGTCTTCAAATTAATTAATTAATGCATTTGAAAGAATTTCACGAGTCCGATCCTGAAATGTAATATATAAGATAATCAATTAATCATGGATTTAAGGGAAAAATAAAAATTAGTTTGGCGTAGGACTTACGGATTAAATGGTAGAGTTTAAATCTATAATAAATGTAAAATATGTAGAAACTGTATTATGACAATAAAATTGTTTGCGGCAATGGTTATATGACGTAATTGGGAAGGTTTTCTATCCATCGTACTAGGTAAAAAGTTCACCACAATATGCTATTGCAACATTTTTTTAATCGCATCACAAACACTTTTTAATTGACGAACTTATAACATTCATTTGAATAGAGATCAAGGATATTGCTACGGATAAATTGTCGGCATTTCCTGTCATAAATCGTCGCAGTAGGTAGGACGTAGTTGTCCAAAGCCATCATATATAATAGATTGTTAAATAGATATCATAAATTTGTCACAATAATTACTTGTAATCTCTCACGATTTATACTTGAAATTTGTCACAATTTATCTGTTAGGCTCCGTCATAATGAATATGAAATATTTGTTGCAATAGAATGGATGGTAATCATCCGTTACAATAAATATGAAACAAAAGTCCATTGTAATAACTACTTCAAACCCATCACAGTTTTTATTACAAGTCCTTTCAAGTCACCCATGCATCCAAACAATACTAGTATTTATACATTGAAGATGAAACACCAATGGTGGTGCATTTACAATACAGGAATCTTAAAAATAAAAGAGTTTATCATAGTTAGCCAATGCACGACTCATGTGGTGGGCATACCCTTCCCGAGTGACCTGGTGGATATCGTCCTGATCGATAGCCTTGTCCTCCTCCTGATCCATAGTCTCCTCCTCCTGATCCATGGCCTCCTCCTCCATAGCCTCCTCTTCCTCCCAGACCTCCAGGCTTTCCCGATTCTCCACTTGCATATGGTCGAACGACAACCTCCTCCAAGCATAGCAAAAGCAAGAAACCCAACACAACCACCATTTTTGCACAAGTGGAAGATGCCATGATGGATGAATTCGTGTTGACCTCTACTTGCTGCCGTGCAGATCGACTTGGTTCAATATATGCATGGGTATATACACCTTAATTTATGAATATATGTATTTCGTTTGCTAGTATATATATATGCTTGCCCACGGTTTCTGACGGTGGCGTCAAGTTTCCCTGGGTAGCTACTTTGGGGTCAAGTGTGATGGCCATATTAATTTGTCGTTAGAAGTACGTACAAATTAACCAAAATAACGTGATGGCCATATTTGTCGTTGGTCTAGCTTTGTGTATGCAAATTAAAATCAACAACCACTTATGAAGACGTCTCTAAATTGTGTGCTGTATACGTATGTCCCACTAAAATACGAAGGTTTCTGTGCGATAATTCTCAAACAACTGTCCTCAGGTCGGGTTCAACAAGACTTGTGGACGAATTTACCGCCACGAACAATCTAGAGTTATCGTCAAAGAAGGATGAAGCTTACTAGCTCATCCGCTCGATCGATGGAGCACCACTAAGAATAATAGACGGTGTTGTCATCCCAAAACAGATGTTAGTTTATTGCTTCTATATTTTTTTCAAGTAATTGACCTTCATCTTTGATGAGGGGTATGATGTTCGTATGTTCTTGATTTCAACAATTGTGGATTCAGGTCGATGGCGTACATTTAGCACGTAGAGGGCGGTCATTTCCCTCACTGATTCACAAGGTCCCGTCTCACAGATTGATCTATCAACACTACAAGAAAATAGGATATTTGTGATGACTAAATTTCTTCCTATTTTTTATTATTTTTCGTTCTTTTCAAAAACACAAATCAACCTCCTTGATATAAGAGGCGACCCTTTTAGTCTTCATGTTATCCTCCACTTTCCTTCCCACCTCTTCCCTGCCGCATCTTTCAACATCTCCCACCATTTCACTTCTCCCAAGCAAAAGTCTACCTATCGATCAATGTTGAAAGTGTCAGAGCGTCGACATTTTGAGCATATATTCATGACCTCCGACACATTATTAGTTCGGATGACTTGTGTTCCACCCTTTGTACCTACAGAAGGTGATTAATTAATCCACTTCGATCTGAATTTCCCACCTTATGTTGTGTTTGTGGAAGATCAAATACTTGAAGACATAAACAAGACACAGGTTGAAGCAACACAAGAACAAGGAGACTTGATTGATCAAGACCTAGCTCCTGTGATTCCAGCACAATAACAGGTTGAAGCTGAAGGTGTTGATGATAATGCAGGCATGGCTAAATAGGGTCAGGATGATACTGAAGCAGATGGTCATGACCAAAAATCGGCAGTGTAGGAAGTTCCACCAGCTATCCCTCTCAGAAGATCAACTAGGGAAAAGGTACCTTCCACCAGATATCCTTCAGATGAGTTTGTAGTGCTATTATCTGATGATGTAGATCCAAAATGTTATGAAGATGCAGTGGAAGACAAGAATGCAAATGAATGGATGAAAGCTATGCAAGATGAGAAGAGTTCCTTGCATGAAAATCACACATATTATCTGGTTGAGTTGCCTCAAGGCAAGAAGGCACTGAAGAACAAATAGGTCTACAGAATTAAGGAACAAGAGCACACACCACATCCAACATACAAAGCAAGACTTGTGGTGAAAGGTTTCACTCAAAGGAAAGGTATTGATTTTGATGAAATATTCTCTCCTGTTGTGAAAATGATATCTATCTGAATGGTTTTAGCTTTGGCAGCAAGTCTTGATTTAGAGATAGAACAGATGGATGTGAAGACTGCTTTCCTCCATGGAGACTTGGAGGAAGAAATATACATGGAGTAACCAGAAGGGTTTGTTGAACAAGGAAAAGAAAACTTTGTGTGTTAGTTGAAGAAAAGTCTTTATGGTCTGAAGCAAGCCCTAAGGCAATGGTACTTAAAGTTTGACTCTGTTGTGGGGGAGCAAGGCTATAAGAAGTGTAGCACTGACCATTGTGTCTTTGTCAAGAGTTTTTCTCCTGACGAGTTCATTTTCCTATTGCTCTATGTTGATGATATGCTAATTGTTTGCAAGAACAGGTCCAGAATTGCAGATCTGAAGAAAGTACTGTATCAGTCTTTTGCTATGAAAGACTTGGGACCTGTAAGAAAGATCCTTGGAATTGAGATTGAAAGAGACAGAAATTCCAGGAAGCTTTACTTGTCTTAGCGCAAGTAAATTGAGAGAGTTCTCAAAAGATTTTAGATGGATGATGCAGATTTGTTAGTTGCCCTCTCACGGCTCGGTTTAGATTGAGCAAGAAGCAGTCTCCTACTACAGAAGAGGAGAGGAGGGAAATTGAAAAGATTCCATATGCCTTTGTAGTGGGAAGTCTCATGTATGACATGATATGTACGAGACTAGATGTAGCTCATGCAGTCAGTGTGGTGAGTAGATTTCTAGCAAATCCTGGGAAATAGCATTGGGAAGTAGTACTGTGGATTATGAGATATCTCCGTGGCACCACAGATTTGAGAATTTACTTTGGTAGTGGAGAACCAACCTTACTTGGTTATACAGACTCAGACATGGCAAGTGATGTAGATGACTCAAAGTCTACCTCTGGGTATCTCTTTATCTATGCAGGGGGAGCTGTCTCATGGCAGTTCAGATTACAGAAATGCATTGTTCTGTCGACTACAGAGGCTGAGTTTATTGCTGCTACTGAAACTTGCAAAGAAATGCTATGGCTGAAGAGAATGCTTGGAGAACTTGGAATGGTGCAGGACAGGTTTGTTTTACTAGGTGATAATCAAAGTGCTATTCATCTAAGCAAGAACCTGTCTTTTCACTCCAGATCTAAGTACATCAAGGTGAGATATGATTGGATTCGAGACGTTTTGAATACTAAGGAATTAGAATTCAACAAGGTACATACAAATAACAATGGAGCTGACATGCTCACAAAAATGGTATCAAGAGACAAGCTGAGCATCTGTGCTCAGATTGCAGGCCTTGCAGACTGATCCACGTAGGCGGGCGGAGGGGGAGATTGTTGGGCCGGGTTCCTCCTCCTCCATGGGCCTGCAGACAGCCCAAATATTTTTTTTTCGCAGGTTGATTGTAAGGTTGATCTATTAACAGATTGATCTATTAACATTACAAGAAAATAGGATATTTGTGATGACTAAATTTCTTTCTTTTTTTTCTTTTTTCGTACTTTTCAAAAACATAAATCAACCTCCTTGATACAAGAGGCGACCCTTTTAGTCTTCATGTTATCCTCCACTTTCCTGTCCACCTCTTCTCTTTCAACATCTCCCATCATTTCACTTCTCCCAAGCAAAAATCTACCTATCGATCAATGTTGAAAGTGTAGGTGCGACGACATTTTGAGCATATATTCATGACCTCTAACACATTATTAGTTCGGATGGGTTGTGTTCCACCCTTTTTATCCACAGAAGGTGATTAATTAATCCACTTCGATTTGAATTTCCCACCTTATGTTTCCATTTATGTGATTTTTTATCAAATTAATGTAAACACATTTATGAATATATGTATTTCGTTTGCTAGTATATATATATATATGCTCACCCACGGTTTCTGACGGTGGCGTCAAGTTTCCCTGGGTTGCTACTTTGTGGTCAAATGTGATGGCCATATTAAATTGTCGTTAGAAGTATGTACAAATTAACCAAAATAATGTGATGGCCATATTAATTTGTCGTTTGAAGTACGTACAAATTAACCAAAATAGCGTGCTGGCCATATTTGTCGTTGGTCTAGGTCTATGTATGCAAATTAAAATCAACAACCACTTATGAAGATGTCTCTAAATTGTATGCTGTATATGTATGTACCACTAAAATACGTGATGACTAAATTTCTTCCTATTTTTTATTATTTTTCGTTCTTTTCGAAAACACAAATCAACCTCCTTGATATTAGAGGCGACCCTTTTAGTCTTCATGTTATCCTCCACTTTCCTTCCCACCTCTTCCCTGCCGCATCTTTCAACATCTCCCACCATTTCACTTCTCCCAAGCAAAAGTCTACCTATCGATCAATGTTGAAAGTGTCGGGGCGTCGACATTTTGAGCATATATTCATGACCTTCCACACATTATTAGTTCGGATGACTTGTGTTCCACCCTTTGTACCTACAGAAGGTGATTAATTAATCCACTTCGATCTGAATTTCCCACCTCATGTTTCCATTTATGTGATTTTTGATCAAATTAATGTAGACACATTTATTGACTGACACATATGAACTACAGATAAATTATTTATTGGCCTACTTTTACTGCGTGTACGACACGAGCACTTGATTAAGAACGAGTCATCCAATTTGCGCTACCTTGCAGCAAGAAAAGGGCTCCTCCTTTAGTGAATGATATTATTAAATTAAAATACTTGATGAATAATTAATGTTCTAAGATGACACGGACAATATAAATAAGAAGGCTATTCACAATATTTGAAACAACCATCAGCTTAATTAACGATGGGCATAACCAAAAACAAACGATTAATACGAGCATGCAGCATGTTATGATTGAGTTGGTCTTCCTTCTCCATGTAAATTTTCCAATAGAGAAAATCTTAATTTTAAATATAAATAAAACAGTATCTGAAAGTATACGTGGTTTCCTTGTCATGTCTGCATTTTCCATCTACTGCTGCAGCAGCGTAAGTACCATGCGACTGGGCATATAAATAGCGTCGGGCTGCGACGGCCTGGCCACCAAATCCTTGGGCTGGGTGGGTTGGGCCTAGCTAGCTTGTAATCATGAGACTAGGATAGGCCTAAATTTTCAAGCCCCTCCCCTCTCGGGGCCGACTCGGCGTGCCTTTAGTACACATCAAGATGGATTGGGCCTGGCTCCTTTTTTTGGACATTTTATTATACTTTTGATATAATATTTTTACTTATATAATATAAATCAATTGTGTATGTATGTATGTTTCTCTCTCTCTCTCTATCTCTCTCGATATATATATATAACTCAGAAAAGAGTAGGGAATGAAGAGGGCTGGGAGGAAAAATAAGTTTCCTACTTTTGTCATTCTTGTTGTTTATTTCGAGAAGTAAAAGATGCTGATGCAAAGTTTAGAATTTAAGGTTATAAAAGATAGTGACAAAACTATTGTCCTACAAAATGGACAAGGAAGAAAGAGGATTGGGAGGGTAAATAAGTAAATTACGAGAATTTCATATCTTTTAATGATGGATGACCTAATAATGTTGATCTCTGCTTGCAGCCGTGCAGATCGAGTTGGTTCCATCCATGGGTATATATATTCACCTTAATTTATGTATATGTATATATATATATATATATGTAATTCGTTTGCTGGTATATATGCTCGCCCACGGTTTCTCACGGTGGCGTAAAGTTTCCCTGGGTTGCTAATTTGGGGTCAAAGGTGATGCTCATCTTAATTTATCGTGAGAAGTACGTACAAATTAATAAAATAACTTGATGGCCACATTTGTCGTTGGTATAGCTCTGTGTATGCTAATTAACATCAACAACCACGTATGAACACGTCTCTAAAGTGTGTGCTATATGCGTACGAACCACTAAAATAAGCAGATTAATTTCTCTGTAATAATTCTCAAGACAAGTAAGCATGAACTACGTACTTGTCCCGTTTTGACGCATCACGTACAACAAATTAACATGTCAGTAGTAATCGTTAAGTACATTCCAACATTCAAATATGTTGACCGAAGAAATCAAGGAGGATGACAATCATGTCCGCCGTATATGGCTGCTTCTATTCCCCATCAATCCTTCACCGTCACCCTTCGGTAGGAAGAGGATTGAGTTGGAAAATAAGCAAATTTAATATTTTTCGATGAAGACATGGGAATTTCATTTTCAAGAAGAGAGGATATCAGAGGAAAGAGGGGGAAGGTGTGTTTGATTAGTGTCTCTTTTTTTTAAAAAAATATTTTATATTTTTCTTATTTTCCTTCTAATCCCCACTAACGTAAAATATTAAAAGATTGGTATTTTAATATTTCAAGGTAGGATAATTGAAAGATTTGGATTACTTAAGGATTTAAAAATAGGTGCAAGTGTTATTTATTATTAATATATAAAATTAAAGAGTTTTTAATATTTTTTAAATAAAATATGACATGTACTATAGTGACGGATTTTAATCATAGAGGTTAGATCTAAAATCTTGCCTTTTTAGTAATAAATATGATGAATATTGTAACAGAACATCTATTATTAAATAGTAACAACAATGACGTATTCATGTCTGTCACTAATTCAATTTAATGACACCTTCACTGATGGAAATGACTTTTAATAATAAACTTGAGAATCTTTAGCAACATATGTGTTTGTCACTAAAGACCAATTTTTCAGTCATATGAACAAAAGACCAGAATTCTAACAATAAAAGAGAAGACAAGCATTGACAGTGAAAGGTGAGGGATTAAGCGAAAGTAACAATTTTCATGTCAAAGAAGTCAAAATCGTATATAACGAACACATCGACATTAAGGTTATAAATTTTTTCTTACACTTTATGTTATGCTCACATCTGATCAAAACTATAGTTATGTTGAAGCTGTCTCTTTTGACCCAAATTTCCACACACGGCACAATCTCTGACCACTCGTCCAGTCCACCGATAGAACAATAGTCCGTCAATGGCATTGGTTGTCCGAAGTGTTGTATAATTATTATTTTTATTATATATTGTAATATTTTATAATATTATTTATTAAATAATTTATATATTTTTTACTATATAATTTTTTTTTTACTATTATCATAAATTATATATTTTTTATAAAATTTAATCTATTTTATTGAAATATATAGACAAATGACGCCAATGAAGTAGCTAGCAACGGGAAAAATCAATTTCCTAAGAATTACTTTTATGGGGGGTTCTGTATCCTTTGGATATTAATGAAAAAAAAAATATAAAAAATTATTATTAAAATATTAAAAATTTAAATATATATATATATAATTTTACAAAAATTAAAAATATTTTAAATTTTTAACATTTTAACGATAAAAAAATATTTAAATTTTCTTTTTCATTGATTTTCAAAAAATATAAACCCCCTTTAGCAAGCAATAAAAGCAAGCAAATAATTACGGAAGGCATGCGAGACATGCATTTTCTTTAGGCCCTGTTTTTTAAAGTATTTTTTATTATATATTTTAATAATTTATAGTAATATTTATCAAATAATTTTAATATTTTATATTAAAAAATTATACAAAAATTAATTAATACATTTTTTTTTCTTAACCCATTAACTAATTAACAAGTAAATAAAGAAACTAATTAACAAGTAACTACGAAGATGGTGTGGGACCAGGTTCAATCGCTTTGAATGGCAGGCCTCCATAGGTGCGTTGATTTCTCTCTTGTTCACAGGTTCTTAATTAATTAAACCAGTACACAATGTCAAAATACATATGTTAAACCAGAAAGCCAGGTACACATAACTAATTAAATTACATAAAATGCAACTTGATTAAATAGAAAGAAGATACATAGATAGATAGATTGATAATCTGTGCCAAAAAGTATAACAAATTATTGCAAAGAATCTTTCATCAACATCACTCTTTTACTTTAGGAGTGTAAAAAAATAATTTTGAAGTGAACAATTTTAAAATAAAATAGAAAGAAGAGTGATTTTGATAATAATAAAAGTAAATTAGAAAATATAAATATTATTATAGAAATAGGAATACTTTTGAAAATTAAAAGCAAAGAAAAGTAAATGATACTTTAACCATAGTTACACCATGAGCTTCTACCTCGAGGACAGTTGCGTTGGCTGTTGCCCGTAGGACCTCTTCCTCCTCTATGGGCACCACCACTTCCTCCTCCTCCTCCTTCACTTCCTTCCCCTCCTCTTCCGTCACTACCGATCTGTCCTCCTCCTTGCCCTCCTCTTCCATAATCACCGAACTGTCCTCCTCCTTGATCTGCGCCATACCATACTGCCGGTCCTCCACCCCAGCCGCCGTATCGTTGAGCGGTGGTCCCTTCCTCCAAGCAAATTAGTACAAGCAGAAGCAGGAAGCAGAGCATGAGGGCCATCCTTGAGCAAGCACCGGACGCCTTGACAGAAGCCTCCATTTGCACGTACCCGCCGGGGAGAGAAAGAGATCGAGATTATATTCAACAACTCGTATGCGCGTTCCAAATGCTTGAGCAAAATTGTTATAACTTTTATACATATATATATAGATCGAGGAAAGTCTACTACAGGATACCCCAATGCGTATATATATTTTAATTGTTAATAGTCAAATATAATAGCAAGCACATGTTACTAATTAAAAAAAACTTTTTCCATGTTACATTAGAACAGAGGAAAATTAATTAATACAATCTATGCACATGCATGTTTCTCTCCCCACGATTTTAAGTATTTATTTTCCTGTACATATTTTATTTTGTAATTCTGTCGACGCTATTGACAACACAAACAACTAATTGTTCAACTTCACCCTTGCCCAAGTAAAAGATCCGTATTTTATTAATTCGAACAGCCTGTGCAATTACTTGAATTAAAATAATAATCTTTCAAAACTTTTAATTATCAAAGAAAAACTAGTTATCTAGTCATCGAAATATATATATGTTTACATGCTAGCGTATTGTATTTAGTCTGTGTATGTGCACTCTTGTATGGTCGTCCCAGATCGAAGATGAGAAAAAGAGGCTTGCAAATAAATATGATAAATAAAAGATTTTTCTTTGCAACTAATTAATGCCGAATTGTATGTACGCGCGTCTTATATTTTTAATTGTATCATATCAAAGTAATATAACCTATTGAATCAGAGATTCAAAGTCAAATAATGATTAAATTAAACAACAAATCTTGCAGAAGTATATATAGTCATCTGTTTATGTACGTCCGCTTACGATCCATTTTCTGCTGGTTTTTGACTCCGCCCATGGATTCACAATAGCGAAGTACGTGTTAGCACGGTACCGTGTATATGATCATTTCAACTTGTTTTGAAAATTTCATCGAGGAACGTTTTAAGAATCAGCTTGAAATATTACAATCAAAATTAGTACGATCGATAATAATATATATAGTCAATCCTTTACTCCAATTTACTTTAAAAGGAAATACAGATTTAAATCTAAGCAAGAACAACAACATTACAAAATCAACATTGGATATCATAGTAGCTTACTTCCTCGGATTGATAAAACAAAATTCTATATTTAAATCGTGCATGTTGGCACTTACAATAAAATGATAATAGGTGCTTTAATATACAGTTGAAATTTATACTTAATCCTTTGGTTTATAAATTTTTCTTGTGTGATTATTAAAATTTATTATATTTATCAATGTAAAACTAAAGTTTACTCGTAAACTACTCTAACAAAGCTAAACACGCCACCTAAGGTTTTTTGTTTTTTGTGCGACGACAACTTGTTCAATCGACGTTGAACATTCAAATGTATCATGCTGCATGCTTTCGGGGATCGACAATGACAACCTCAAGTCAAAATGCCAACGCATTACGACAAAAAAATACTTCCACGACATACGTTCAAAGGAAGAAACGCATGTGATTGGTCAACGAAGAATTGCGTAGCATTGTGCGGCTAGCGCAAAGGTAAACGACGACGCCCACCTTACCTGTAGACGAAATCACGGCATTCGTACCATCGACGCGAAAGGCATATCAATTGGTTGTGAATGATTAAATAACACTTCTTGCAGTCATCTTGTTCACACGAGAAACAACGACACAAATTTTTTTTTTTTTACTGTAAAATTATTATTATTATATAAATTTTTATTATTTAAATTATTATATAATTTTAAATTTATTCGTAAAATTAACTCTATGATTCTTTACAACTTCTTGAGTTAAAAAGTTACTTTCTTGCATTCGTGTGTGAAATTAAAGAGAACGTAAAGGACGACGGAGCTCGACCCCGTTACTTCCAAGCGAAATGACGGCGCACCTTTGACCAGAAAGAAGACTTCCATTCACACCAAAGATATTTATGGTTGCATCGAAGCACGTGTGATTCAATAAATCATGTGTTACGCCACGCCCATCAGCGCATCACAACGATGAGCATGTGCAGCTAGTGATCGCCAGCGCACTAGTGTTGCATCGTAGTCGCCTGTACTTTATAAATTTGATTGTGTCCTTCGTTCTTTATCACTAACAATCGATGGCCATGAAACGTCTCGCGTGTCCTGATTCTATGCTTCCCTTTTTCTCCTTCTTCTTCATCGTCGTCATTCTCCTGTTCTCCCCACTTGAGCCGAGATCGAAGGTTGGAGCCATCACCTCCCAACCATCCAACATCACCGACCGTCTAGCTCTACTCTCCTTCAAGTCCCATCTCGATGAGTCCGCCGGCGCCGTCTTGTCCTCCTGGAACGACTCCACCCATCTGTGCGACTGGTACGGTGTCACCTGTGGCAAGAGGCACCCGGAGAGAGTCACGTCCTTGGTGCTCGACTCGCTCGAGCTCGGCGGCGGCGCCATCTCGCCTTCTCTCGGAAACCTTTCCTTCCTCGTTCATTTATCTCTCTCCAACAACAAACTCCGTGGGAAGATCCCAACGGAGATCAGCCGACTTCGGCGGCTGCAGATTCTCAACCTCACCACCAACTCCCTCGAAGGCCAAATACCGGAGAGCCTCAGCCTATGCACAGATCTCCAGGTAATG
>JAMKPZ010015521.1:0-48509 GCA_024699675.1 Amphibolis antarctica | reverse complement strand
GTCCCATCTCGATGAGTCCGCCGGCGCCGTCTTGTCCTCCTGGAACGACTCCACCCATCTGTGCGACTGGTACGGTGTCACCTGTGGCAAGAGGCACCCGGAGAGAGTCACGTCCTTGGTGCTCGACTCGCTCGAGCTCATCGGCGGCGCCATCTCGCCTTCTCTCGGAAACCTTTCCTTCCTCGTTCATTTATCTCTCTCCAACAACAAACTCCGTGGGAAGATCCCAACGGAGATCAGCCGACTTCGCCGGCTGCAGATTCTCAACCTCACCACCAACTCCCTCGAAGGCCAAATACCGGAGAGCCTCAGCCTATGCACAGATCTCCAGGTAATGAGTCTAGGCGACAACAAATTTGACGGAGTTATCCCAACAAATTACGACTTATATTTCATAATTGATTTGTTAAGATTTTTATAATTCGTTTAAAATTGCTCTCATTACTATTCAATATTAGTCACGATAATTACCACTAAACGTTATGTGATTATTACACCAAAGCAACATAACTAATGTTCATTATTATTACAGGCATAAAATATAAGTTACGCTAATATCAAAACATGCCAATCTTTACTGTACAAGTCTTCCATTTAGCGATAAAGTATTATTTTAAAGTGTAGAGAATTCCTTTTTTTTTTCTCTTCTAATTAATGAGATTTAAAAAAGAATTTACAGGTATTATAATTATGAATATCAATTCACTGTATTTCTTATAATGCGAGATTACATATTCTAATACATTCACATAAGTCTACTATAAAATTACCTTATAAACATATTACATGTGACGATATAGGTAAACTATCTCTAATATCATTGTAAGACTCATCTTATTAAAAATAATTAAATAATAAAAAATATATAAATCTTTCACCTTTTTTTTTTAACGGAAGACTTTGTATATATTCCAACGTATTATTTATTTTCCAATTGTATGAACGAAAGACCAGAATTCTGATGATAAAAGAGAAGACAAGCCGCAAGCGTAGACAACGAAATGTGAAGAATTGAGCAAAAGTGACAACTTTCGTGTTAAAGAAGTCAAAATCGTATATAACGAACACATCGATGTTGGGGTTATAAATTCTTTCCTCTGAACATGTTGTGCTTACATCTGATCAAAATTGTAATCATGTTGAAACGGTCTCTTTTAACCCAAATTTCCACACACAGCGAATCCCTAACCACTCATCCAGTCCATCGACAGAATAATAGTCCGTCAATAGCATTGGTTGTCCAAAGTGTTGTATAATTATTTTTTGGATATTAATGAAAAGAAAAATAAAATAAAATTTATTATTAAAATATTAAAAATTTATATATATATATTTATTTAATTTTTAAAAAATTAAAAATATTCTAAAATTTTAAAATTTTAACGATAAATTTTTTTTAAAAATTTTTTTCATTGATTTTCAAAAAATATAAACCCCCTTTAGCAAACAATAAAAGTGAGCAAATAATTATGGAAGGCATGCGAGACATGCATTTTCTTTAGACCCTGTTTTTTAAAGTATTTTTTATTATAAAATAATTATATAATTTCTTAAAAAACTTGAATTTCAATTTACCTAATTTTATATTTATAACAAACACATTCTTAGAGCAAGTACAAGTACTCCCCACCATCACCCTCAAAAAAATATGATTACAACCATCAATAACATGTTTGTCTTCGTATTTTGACATTATGTAATTATATTTTTCGTTATACACCACAATGTTTTATAAGTATATTTATCAAATAATTTTTATATTTTTACTATTTATAAAATTAAACTAATATTATTATTTATTTATGTACAGTATATATTTTATAGTATGTCATACAATTCAACTCACTTGAAAAAATACCAAGAGAAACAAAACTCAATGTATGTACATTGATCGTCACAAAAAAAATCAACAAAAGTCATGCATCAACCTTAGACCGAGCAAAGGTTGAAGAAAGATGCAAAAACAAACATTAAAAGCGCCGAACACAAACAGGTGACAGCTACACCAGGCTGAGTTCCAAATTTTAATAAAACTTATGCAAATTTTATTTTACTAAAGGATTTATGAATAATATAAAAACATTTAATTTTATTTATTATATTTAATATAAAATTATTTTTCTTAACACATATTTTACCCAACGTCTCATGCACAACACAAACACTAACTCCCATACAATGTAAGTTTTACTTTACTAATTAAAATCAATTAGATAATAAAAAATAATTTAAATTAATATAAAAATTTCAATTTCACTTATTATTTTCAATATAAAACTATTTCTTCCAACAATATAAAATATGTCCAATACATACATTGTATATGTACGTCTACTTGTGAGAGAATTTTGACAAAGGGATGCACGAGCGGTGACGAGAAGCTTAAGAAAGTGTCGAGTAAGTATTACCTTTCAGTTCATGAGTTCATCCTTCACTCACCTTTGTGTCTACTAGCTTGACATCTAAAAAATGAACTACCTACCTACCGCAAATAAACAAACCCCCATCTTGTAGCACACGGCAAGCAACACAAAGGAGAGGGAAAAGGGACAAAACCGACCACGAACAAGAGACGCCAAGCCTCCTCTGACCCTTCCAACCGATACCACAGTTTCCAGGTCACTAAAAATGGCATCGTCCCTGCGATAACCACACCAATCCAACTCTTCGTTCTTCTGCACAGGCCGATGCTTTGCCCTGCTTGACACCTCCACATGAATGGCCGTAGCAGAAATACGGACTGAGCCTGGTAAGAGCATTCCAGAGCTGAGATCGAGAGATTTTGCTGCCTTTATGGGATATTCAGCAGCAAATGCTGGAGGTGAAGATATAGATCCAAGTACGCCAACGAGGTGTTTCTTGAAGGTCGTGGCCCAACCGTCGTCTGAATGATCATCTATATATGACATAATAAAAGTAGAAGAACGGGTTATTTATTGATTAATTAGGTCAACATTAATCACAAACGAATGCATGCCTAATTTGTTAAAAAATGAACCTCAAAAATATGTATATAGGGAGACTTCAACCTACGCTATATATACTTTTCAAAATTTGCCTAGTTACCAACGACTAATAACTACTAGTGTTAAAAAAAGACCTAATGATGTAAAAAAAAATATTGTGAACAGCAGTCAATGGATCGAGTACACCTGCATGTTTAATTTATAATTAGAGATAGACAATTATCTTGCAAAAGGTGTATGCTAGTGACAAACAAGCACGTGAATGTCCTTGCATATATGGCATTTTCTTAAGTTTAAGCATATATGCCAATCACTCTCTAGAAAGTAAGAAAATAAAACATTGAAACTATTAAGCATTTCCCTGATTATATATATACAGTCCTCTTGTGCTTCATAATGGAACATGCAGAAACACTAGCAACGTAAGATTAAACCTACCACACACAAAACACAGATAAGGAAAAATATCGTAGTGCTGAAATGATTAAACTAATCATCAAAGTGGATTCCTATTCTATTATAAAAATTTCATCAATCTCAAAATCATCCAAAGGACCAGTGAAGAAATCTAATTTCTAAACTCAGATCCATACCTGGCATGACACGAGTTTCAATTGTTTTAGAACATGAGAAATCAACTTCCTCAGCGGCATTTGTATCAGGACGTGAATGGGATATATCCTGTAATTGCATACCATCTTTGTTGACCTAGGAGAAAGGAGCTACAACAGGTTAGGACTTGGAAGCACAGATTATTTCAAGGCTTGAGGGATTATAAATAATCCACAAGTATGCTACCTCTGAAGAATTAATAGAGTTCACATTTTCCAAGTTACAGTTCAATAGGTCATCTTCCGTAGCATCAAAATATGTAATCAATTCATCTACTGGGTCAGGTTTAGATGGGATAGAAAAGGGTGGATATATAAATTCATTCATCTCTGTGGAAGAACCATGAACAGGGACTTCAGGAGCATCAACATAGATCATGTGATTGTCAGCTTCACGATAAGATGAGTAATCATCAATTACAGGATAAAAATTTTCTTCTGATTGAATATCAGACACCTCAGCAACACTAGGAGGAATTTGCATCTGTACTGGCTCGGGAAAATCAACATTACTGTTCTTTATCATTAGTTCTTGCAACAACCCAGTCGAGTTCTGAGTGGTTTGTTCTGTCACATCCCAAGTAAGAGAATCCTTAGTACAAAAGAGATCCCCATCCAATATATCTGCAAAATCATTAAGTTCAAGGTAGCCATCTCCTTGAAGCTCATGATTTTGATGGATTTCAGGCAGATTTGCATCACCAGGGCCAGCTACATCCGGATCAACAAATGAATCAGGCATACTAACTTCATGATCAAAATTGATGAAATCCAGGGTATTGTCCCTCTGAGTAAACGAGGTAGAAGAGCCCTCATTATCCACTACGTTCATGCAGGCATTCTTTCCATCATTAGAGTCAGCCAGGGTAGTAATATTATCTTCCAAAATGTCAACAACTTTTCTCTGTGGAAAACAAGTACCACTGGTAAAAATGGAATCAAAGAGAGCAATGTAAAACACCAATTAGTTGCAACACATTCAATGTGAAGAAGAGATTGAGAAAAAGAATCAATATGAAAAAGATATTGAGAAAAAGAATCAATATGAAAAAGATATTGAGAAAAAGAATCAAATCCAATAAAGAAAAGGCAAAAAACACTTTGGGTTAAGTAGTGGAGCATGTTATATCACATTCTCATTCATGTAAACACTGAAGAAACTGAACAAGCATGTGAGTTATAACCATGAGAAGACCTAGAGAAAATCAAGATTTATCACAGTTCACCAAAACAAGATGTTGCTAAGTGAGACCAATAATACAGAGCTAGAATAAATTCAAACATCGCCATGAGCATCCATGACTAAATATAATTGGTGCTTCTGCTAGCAAGGGAATGATTAAGCTTTAGGATATAACATGTGAAAAAAATCTAAAAATTTATTAGTGACATGTAGAATGCTAGCAGATCCATCTAGCCATGCCCAAAATATTGTAACACCATGACAGAATTGTTCCAAGTCTGGTATTTTACTGCAATAAAAACCAACAAAAGTAGAACAAACAGGGAAATCTGCACATTTATCTGAATTCACATTTTCATTATTTGCTACACCACGAATTAAGGAATTCCAAGGACCTTCTAGTTGCTCAACCATGCACAGGTCATTCTTAGATGTAAGACTCATTCAAGAAAAGATGAAACAGATATATCATAAGGAATAAGAAAAGTGAGGATACATTTGATGTTGAATCTCATGAATGGTGTGGAAAAGGACAAGATAGTCCAATCAATACCTCTAACCAACTTTCTCCATCACCCTAGCATTATTCGGATATCATTACATTATCTCCTCTTTGATACCCAATCTTCACACACCCCCTGTTAGAGAAAATAATTCTGATCCAAAAATCCACCAAATCTCCTGGTCATTACACAATTTATACATGCCATTGCTCAGAGATTCTTCCACAAGCAGCAGGTCCTCCACATCTCCAGCAGCTTGAGAGCAAGTCTTCGACACTTCATGAACGCACACATCCACAAAATGAGTCTTCCCCTAAGCATGGGAACAGCTCATGCCTTCAACCAATTCATGAAATGTCCCCATGCAGGGTCTTGCATTCTCAGCACAAATGGACATCTTCAGCATGGTTTTTGTTTTTGCCATTTGAGTCTTGGTCTGGCTCTTGTAGTTGACATCCCTTTTTATTGTGACAGTGAGTTGTGGTGCTTATATGAACGAGCCAGTGCCAGTGAAGTTTGTTTTGTTTAGCACAAATATGTTAGGTGCCATGCTTTTTTCTTTGAAGAAGTGAAGTGAAATAGAAGTTGAGAGTGTCTTTCAGGTGTTCAAGTACAACAACATTACTTCTTCCTTTTCTTCCACCTCCTACTTTCTTCCTCTATCTTCCTCCTAGTTGTTTGTTCGTTCCTTCAAACACTTCCTAACATGATAAAGCACTAATACTAGTATGGAAAACTGTTGACATGTATCCAAACTGTCAGTGAAACCTAAAAATATTAATATATTCAATTTTTGTTAATTATCTTGTGTATTTGCTATAAATTTCATAATTGCTTTCCATATGCATGCATTTTTTTAACACATGCAAATGGTTCTTTGAGAGAGAACTTTGATGCACCAATAAGGTTGATCCATTTAAGGTCATGGATTCAAATCCTAAGAAAGCACATCTTCACTGGTAAAGGAATGGCAACATAGAATTGATCCCTCACATAGATGAGAGCCTCATGCATCTAAGCTTGCCTTTTTATGCAATTTATTCACTGCATTTCCAGAGGCTTTCTTACCATATCATTTTGATTATCTTGTGTACCCAAATCAATATCTGTCCATTAAATGGAAAAAATAAGGTGTTTGTACCTATACTTCTATTGATACCGATACTTGTATTTGCATTTGTGTATCATACAAAACCTCAAGAAAAAATAATAAACGATTTCATAATTGCACATACCATCTATATAACCAAGAGAGAATGGAGAAATTGGGATTGCATATGGCATAACATTACGCCAAAACATTTTTGTATGCAAATATCAGGAGGCATAACAAACTTAGACATCTACTCGATATTTGACTTTGCAGATCATCATTATGAAATAAATAAGCTGACATCAGAAGATATTATGGTGCTCTTGTATTATTTCCTTTCAGTTGTGCCTCCCACTACAGTGGGTAGGTCATAGTAGCAACATTGATCTAGCCCTTGTAAGCATTTGTATGAATAATATGAATTCTGGCTCATATGGTAAGCTGTCCTACCCAGTGCCCACCACCACATCAGCATGTGGCTTGCCCCAACAAACTGCTTGTAAACATGACAGCCACAGCACTGAACACGTCACGACCAGAAGAAACTGAGCAGAACAACACAGCATCAGAAGGTGACAAAGAAGACATGCAATGTTCAGATGAGGGGGAGCACCTATCATGCATTACATGATGCCTATTATTGACATCCAAGTTTCACACCAACTCTCAATGTACTTTCTCTTGCTCTATCTCATTGTTAATAACTAAAGCAGCTCAACACGACAACGATCTACATGAAGACATATACATGCTGCAGCCCACTAACTTTTAGGACTAGTCCAAGCCTCAGCATGCCTACAAAGTCTACTTATGGCTTAAAACAATCTCCACAAGAATGATTCTTCAAACTCCAACATTCTTACAAGTGTACACATTCATTACTTCCAACACCAATCCCTCACCCTTTATCTCTACCAACAATGATACTCTTCTCTACCTATTGGTGTACATGTACCCACCTGTAACAGCTCCACTGCTATCAATCAACTCATCATGTAGCTCTAATGATCAATTGCTCTCAAAGACAAGGGTCAGCTTCATCATTTCATTGGTATTGAAGTCCTCCACCAAAAAGATGGCCTCCTCTTATCCCAATGCAAATGTATCACTGATGTTTTGTCACAGACAAGAATGCTTGACTTGCCTTTACCAACACCAATGGCAACTGCCCCACCTCTCATCCAAGAAGGCACCCTCTACAACAATCTATCCTTGTACAAGCAAACAAGTCAGTGCACTCCAATATATTACTTTCACACAACCTGATCTCTCCTGCTTGATCAACAAGATCTCACAATATATGCCAATGCCAATGCATGACCACTAGTGTGCAAAGAAATGCACAGTCTAACATCTCAAGCATACACTGTTCCATGGCATCCTTTGTTACAACACCAACTCCATTTTAACAGTATGTAGCAACACTAACTAGGAAAGTTGCAAAGATAAATGTTGATCTTCAAGGGGCTATGCATTCTATTTTGGTGATAGCCGCAACTCTTGGGCAAATTGCAAGCAATGAATTGTAGCTTGATCCTCCATCAAAGTTGAATATAGATCCTTCATTGATGCTACAACAAAAATACTTTGGATTCAAGCCTTGCTCCAAAAACTACATGTGTAGACATCTCATGCTCCAAATCTACAGTGTGAGTGTGTGACAATTTTGGAGCTACATATCTCATGAACAACCCCAAGGTAGTGGGCATTGGCAGTGGGAGGGTTGAAGACTTAACATGGGCCAGCATGGAAGACCGATGGTGGTGGTTGGGAGGCAACAACATTAATTGGAAGGAAGGTAACAGCTAAGGCTTCCCTCCTCCCTACCTATGGTTTTTCTCTCTTTTAGACTCTCAAAACATAAGTTCTAATATCATGTTAGAACAAGAGAAATGGGTAGAAATTGATACATCATTAACTAAACATAAGACTTCTTTTATATAGATGCTACATAACGATGACAAAAGGCATTTAACCAATGTGAGACTAAACCCTAATATACAAAAACCCTAATACATTCTTTAGACTCTAACAAAGTTGATTACAACTTCATCCACGAGCTCATGGACAACAAAAATCTCCATGTCCAATTTCTCCTCCTGTCCTTCACCCAAGTCACCCATATCTTCACTAAACCATTGCCACAATCACAGTTTGAACTTTTACATAATAAGTTGTTGATTTTGACAACTTAAGGGGGAGCATAAGTGCATTACAAACTTGTCATTACACTCCTGTATTATTTCCTTCAGTTCTATCTCCCACTAGACTGGACAGAAGGTCATTGTAACAAACTTGTTTTGTCTTTTCCTTGCAATCATCTATATAAATAATATGAATCCCAGATGATATGGTGAACCATTATTCCTCCAAGTTCAGTGAATGCAACAACAGATGTGATGTTTCCACATTCCTGATAATGTGAATTTTGAAAACTAACTTTGATTTGTGAGTAATATGTAAAAATAAATTAGAATTCCAAGTGCAACATCAACTAAGCTGGTTTGCAAAAGACAACGATAGACAGGAAAATAGAATATGCAGATAACGTCATATGCTCTGTAAATTTACCACAAACCTCGTGTTCTGAATCCCTGAAATTGTTAGTCATCCCTTGCGCAGCATCTCCCTTACCCGATGCATCATCATCCTCTTCCCACTCCTCCTCCACAAATGATGCCCCGTAGAGATCTCCACCCTGGGGTCCAGCTCCATTTTTTTGGAAAATCCGGCAGACCACATACTCAACCTTCAAAACGCACGATTCCCGAATCATCGAAGTACATCAAAAACAAGGGAAATAAAAAACCTTCTCCCTACCTGAGAAACTCCAGCCTTGACAAGGTCCTCATCCTCGAGCCGATACTCATGCATGACCCAATTGGTCCTCTTCCCTTTCGGCGCCTTCCCGATATGGAAAACCAAGGTCTTCTTCATCCCAAGCACCCTCGCACCTCTTCTAACTGCCCGGTCCTTCCCGGTGGTCTTCCAGTACCCTTTCCCGGTGGTCCTGCTCGTCCTCGACCTGCTGGCGTACTTCTTATCCAACGGACTGAAGAAGTACCACTCCATGTCCCTGCTCCGGATCCTCGACCTCCCAGGCAAGTCCCACGGCTCCGACTTGTACAGGTCTAGTTCCGAGATCGCGTCCACTCGTAGCCGCCTCCCGGCGACCTTCCTCTTCAGGTAGTATCTCACGAGCTCCTCGTCCGTCGGATGGAACCGGAACCCCGGCGCCAGCGCCGTCGCACCCGAAGTGCCGTCCCTACTCATGGAAAGCCGGTGGAGAAACAAAACGGTGAAAATGTTCTCTTCGTTTTCCCGGAATGAACGGAGAAATACGGAAGATTTTGTGGTGGAGAAGGCGTGCGCCTCACGGAGATCTAGAGGAGGTTTTATTTGTAGTGACTTCCAGAGGTTTCGACGATGGACGAGACGGACAAAAAGGATAAAGGACTGTACTTTAATAATTACGAAAAATTAGACTTGATAATAATTTTATAAATATTATTAAATAAATTATAAAATAAAAATTTATATAATAATAATAATATAAAAATTTATGAAAAATTGACTTTTTCGTTATCAAATATACTCATAATCCAATAGTCCATGGCTTCTTTTTTTTCTTTCACTACATTCGTATTTATTAATTTACTCCTTTAATTATTTTCTTATCGTATCGAGTATTAAATATTTTTTAAATCTTATTTTATAAATTAATTAAAATATCATACAACTTGAATATAACAATAAAGTAGATAAATTAACTTTCATGTATCATAATTTTTCCAATTTCATCGAACGTAACAGTAGAATGGATAAGATAGATTTCAACTTCCATATAATGTGATGAACATCTTTCTTTCCACCACTTTTGAGAGTACTTTTTTTCGCTTCAACAAACTATTTTTTAAGAAGTAACTAGAAGACTTAAATTGTTGTGAAAAATCACTTTACCGTTCTGTCGTGATTTTCACTGAAAAATTTTAATATTTATAAATGCATAAAGAATTTTTATTTTTTTAATTTTTTTTATAACGTGAAAATTCAAATTCAAAACCTTACGATTTAAAGAGATTCTCACGCCCACTTCAATTGTGTATAAAGATCTTTTGTTAATATATAAAAAAATAAATATTTATCTTACATGTAATTTTTATCCTTGATAAATTTTAAATTAATATATTTAAAAAATAAAATAAATTTTCTCGCTGCCTCTCCATCGTAAGTTTACCTTCCCATCTGCCACGCCACATCCATGCAAGTTAGTTGGCATCCGCGCGCTACCTTTTTTTAAATAAAAAAAATCGAAAACGTCACCCGTTACGTATTAGTTAACATCATCATACGTTTAGATTTTACTCGATAAAGTTAATATCACTAATTAAAATATATATTCTATATAATAAATTTTTTTATAAAATATAGTAAAATTTTAAGCTCTGTTCGGTAAAAAAAAATCTGTATAATTTTTTAACTATAATTATTGTAAAAATCAGTACATCTTTTTATTATAATTTTTTTGTGAAGTATATTATAAAGATCTTTTTATATTCGATAAATTACTATAGATATTTAATATTATACAACGAAAAGATCAGTAAATCTTTTTTATCGAATCGAGTCTTAGTCATTCTTTGGATTCACAACCTGATTGATCGATTTGACTGCTCATCCTATCCTAAAATTTTAGTTGACATAATTTTTGAGACTAAAAATTTTCTTTATATTTTTCTCTTAGAATAAAAAAAAAATTATTATATTATTTATTAAAAAATATATTTTATATAATAAAAATTTATGTAATTTTTATTTTCAAACCAAACCAAAGTTTACTGTCGCACACTAAATACAACGGCGTCAAACATTCCAACAAGCGAAACGAGTATCGTCGGACGCTTATTAAATTGGTGTCACCACATCCATTCAAGTGTACGTCGAAGATCCATCCACCTGTCTGTGTGACGCAAACGATTATTTTGACATTTTTAGTAAAAATTTGAATCTAAGATTTTAAAATCTTAAAAAAAATATTTAAAATTTTAAAAATTTATTAGATCACTACTTCTGATAAAATCTACCATTACTGGTTTGTTTTTAGTTTTTTTCTCTCGCTCTCATCTCATCCGATCGAAAAATTTTCTAATTACCTGCAGGAAGAGTTTTTTTTATCACGTCGCCACTCACGAGCTGTTTTGTTCACATTATTGATTTCTCCGTAGCCCATCAAGGACATCACGTAGCCTTCCACTGTAGATTTGTGAGTTCTCTGTCTGGTTTGGCGTGGAAAGTTGCTTACTTTAAGCAGTATTTGTTTGAAAGATTGAATTAAATAAGGTAATATTTATATTTATAAAAAAATAATAATTTATGATGTAAATTTTTATATAAAATATTTAATAATTGTTAGTATACATAATAGAGTATATAGTAAAATATGAAATTATACAATGAATAAACCATTGATTACTCTTCTATTACTAAAATGAGGAAAGATTGTTATCAATTATAAAGGATAAATTGAAAATGGAAGAGCTCAGGATCGAGTGACATGTAATACAAATTTTATAAGATTTCTTTGCCATGTATACAATTTGAACTTGTTGTGCACACTTGCATAAAGTTCATTGCAAATGCAACATCGTAAGTAGCAATATTAGGATCTTGTTAAAGAATAATTTATTTTAAGAATTAGATAGAGTTGAAATTTGAATTAATTTTGTTTGAAGTTACATAGTAATCAATGTGAGGAAAATTTATAAATTAAAATTTATACAATAATAATAATATCAAATTTTTTTTGTAAAACTAGTTGAAGTAAATAAGATTATATGTAATAGATTATATACTAATTAAAATAATAATGATATTATTTAAAACTTAATATTTCGAGAAACAAACATTTTAAAATATTTTTTAAAATCAAAATAGTTAAATTGTTCTAATGGATTGAAACGGTTTAGCTAAACTCCATCCTAATCTACTTATCCAATCCGTTTAGATTATGTTTAGATGTCGTACTCAAGCCTGATTGATTTTTAATGAAGAAAATGAAATTTTATTTGAGTAGCTTAATCATGCACTTATATTTAATTTGTGACTTTTATTAATATTAATATTTTTATTTTAAAAATAAAAGTTATGATTATTTTTATTTTAAATTTTTTTACGAGTAATTAGGTATTTTAATTAAAAAACGACGCAACAAACCACAAAAATGAAAAATACGAAATATTAATTGTCCCATGGAAGATAGTATTAATATCAATGAGTTCAGAAGAATCACAGTTTTATGTTTTCTAATTACTTATTATCAACGTAAATAGATATGGTTGAATAAATGATTCTTATTAGGAGTTTATATATTTAGAATTAATAAAAAATTACGTGAAATGATATAAATTTAAACTAAAATTTTTATTATTTTATATAATTTCTTATTAATTCTAAATACACAAATACTACTTTAATGTCAATCAACGATATTTATCATTGATTTAATATATTAGATGTTGATTTGATTCAAGATATATTACGAAATTCAAGATATTATCTTTTTGTTGATTTAATTGATCTGATAGATACAAACTCCTAATAAGATACTTCAACCGTGCAAGAAAGTCTAACCACAATTGCCGTCCACAATGATCATTAATTACAGTTAATTTACTGCAATAATGAAATAGTGATCACAGTAGATGGCAAAAGTAGAAATCAAAAACTTAGGTTAGGTTTGATATAAATTTTTTCAACTTTTGTCAAATAAATAAAAATACATTAATTTTTAGATGGTTCAATGAGATAATAAAGATTTGTATTTATTTTAATATTTAAATAAAATATATAAAATATTGAAATTATATTTTTTAATATTTGATGTGATTAAAAATTACAATGAAAAAATTATATTAAAAACCTCTATATTATTATGATTGTAAAAGTAATTTTTGATGAGAATTAAATTTTTTAGTAGTATTATTAAAATTATTTTTTTTAATAATATTCAATTTTAAATTATATATATATATATATATATAAATGGTAGATGGAAATTTAATAGATAAAAAAAGGAAAATTCAAGAGATACTTTAAGAGTTGATGAAAACGAAAGATAAGAAATTGTTGTTAACTTTCACACGAGATTTTTCTTACCATCCGTGGCACCGTGGAAGCCAAACACACCTGAATCCTCTGAATACCAGTCCCTCGGCTTAAGCTGCAGAAAATCCAAGTACTGGTGCGATCCGTTCGGCGGAGCTCTGGGTTTCCGCCGGAATGGCGCTCCGCTCCGCACATATGACCTCCGTCCTCGTCCCGTACCAAAAACACCGCTGCAGTCGCGTTGCCTCCCCACCTCAACGTGTTTCTGCATCTGCCGTCCCTTCTACCTCCAAAGCTCGTTTCGTTGCCAGGCGGACCGAATCCACCTCCGTGCAGCAGCTCGAACGACCATTACGTCAGAAGACGCGGTTCCCTACTTTTCCATCGCGTCTTTCTTCTTCTCCTTCGCTGATTATGTTTGTAATTTTGGGGGGATTGCAGTGGAATACATGAAGCTGCCAGCAAGCCAGTACTCTGTGCTGGATGCACAGCGGATCGAGCGGGTGGATGATAACACTTTCCGATGCTATGTGCATCGAATCAAGTTCTTCTCTTTTGAGGTTTGTCCGGTGTTGCTGGTGAGGGTGGAGGGGGAACCAAGTGGCTGTTGCATCAGGCTTCTGTCCTGTAAGGTACTACACACCACTTACTAGTTTTCCTGCTTGTTCTTTATTATCTGGAGAACGAATTCTCAAAATATTGCGTCTATCGCGCATTTGGACGGCAATCGTCACGGCTGTAGATGGAGGGCTCTCCTCTCGTGGTTGCTCAGAATGAAAAATTTGAAGGTAATTTATCCTTTAGCATTTCTGCCAAATGTCTCCGCTTTATGTCCTGCTATGATTTGCATGTATCTGAATTTCTATCAAGATACTGTTTAGTTTGCTTTCCTTTTGAAAAATCATCATTGATGTTATAGCTCTATGGCTTTCAGTACTATTCTTCTACTACATTAAAGCAGCCCTTCGACCAGCTATTTTAATGATCTCCTAAATTATAATTTTGATCTAAATTTAATATTAATGAGTTCAGAGGAATCACAGTTATATGTTTTCTAATTACTTATTGTTAGTGTAAATAGATATCGTTGAATGAATGGCTCTTAGTGTCGATTAGTTGAAATCCTTTTATTTCATCTGTTCACAATAATTTAATTACAGTATGTATACTAGTTTTTCTGCGTCCCACCCTACATGCTGCCATGATAGAAAGGATTTCTTCCACCAACCTCACCTTGTACATATCTATTTTGTGCCTGACAGAAAAACTGGAATTACTTTCGATGATTAAGATTTTAGTTGTTATTCTAAATGCTTTTTATTTACATCTATTGACTCAATCTACCCATACATCCCACAAATGCCATGTCCCAATAATTTGTATACATCTCATTACCACATGTTGTAGAATAGGTTCTGCGGTGGGTTAGCTACATATGACATGTTGACTAGCTTATTTCCCAAGGTATTGTTCTATATTTTAATATATGTATTTAGTAATAACACTTTGAGAATTGTACCATGAGGAGCAAAAAATATGTATGGATCAGCACTGCGGACTCACTTGCCTGTAATCCTGTTCCATATCCTTATTTTTATTATTCAAGTAGGAAGAAATTTTATAGTCATGATTGGTCTTTTTTTTCGTTGTAATCTCACTAATGCAATTTTATGTTATCCACAGACACATATGCAAACGTCATAGGGTAGCTAGTACCAATAATTAACCCTTTCAATAGCACAATTGTACTGTAAATAAGGGAATTGGACCGTGTTACAAATGTATATAGAAATTATAAATCATAATGGAGTGCATATGCAAAATTAGATGTAAAATGTGCTTGAAGTGAGAATGCTAATATAAATGGATATTAACATTTTAAAAAAAAAACATAAAATTAACTTATCCAAAATAGAGGAGGAATATAATTCGTTAAAAATAAAATGAGAGAAAATTGGTTTAGTTCATTTTACCATGACAAATTGATATGGTACTTTATCTCAGACCTAATTCCCTTCCATCATACTGTAAAGTGTAAACTAGGTGATTGATCCATTCAGAGTGCCTGTTAATTTATCTTCACAATGTGATTGTTTCCTTTGAACCACCTGTCAATCTTCCTCTTTGATAGTGTATGAACATTCAATTGTTACACTTGGAATGTAAATTGTGTTTATCAGATATATAAGTGAAATTAGTTTGTTTAGTGATGCTAAAGAAGAAATCTATAATAAATGTATCCTCCAATGATAGTCAGCCATCATTACAAATGGAAGCCAAGCTAGCAATCATATGTTTCCCATAAAATGGGAAACATGTTCTAACAAATACATGTCCAATTTGTATCTACCAATAGACTTATTCCCTCATTATCATATTATGGTTACGTTTGGGAAGAACTCTAATTAGCTTCAAGAGTTGGATGGAGTTGGAGTTAGTAGTAGTGAAACAAACAAAGTTAAGTTACATAGTAATTATTGTGGTGAAATTTATATGTTAAAGTTTGTGTGATGATAATGACATGTTAAAATTTGTGCAGAGCTAGAGTTGAAGTTAGGATAGCTCTTCTTAAATGTAGCCTATAAATGGGACATTTGGTTCAATCAGATTACTCATCGACATTTCTTCTCAATGCAACCAGATTTTTTAGATCATTGTTTGACCTATTTCCACAATGACACCTGATTTGCTAGTTGTTATGACATCTAGAATGTCGAGTGCACAAACTGGATGACAAGTCAATTCAACCTATACTAAAGAAGCAATCCACAATGAATGCATCTTCCAATAATAGCTAGTCATGTGTTTATTGATGATTGGTTGGCCTTTTTCTATTACCTGTTGACCATGATGACAACTATTAATATTCTATCAAGGCACCTGTTATGATAATCTGTTGTTGAAAATTTAATATCTACCCTCAACTCACTTATCTAGCTTAAGAATCAAAGAGTATTTGGCCCTTCTCACACTGAGGGCTAGTCAATCATCTTTTGGGAGTTGGAGCATTGATCAATGCTAGTTAGATTTTGGGTCATTTAGGATTGAGTCTTTGGTCAACACCTAACCCACCTTGAGTCATCAACTAATCATCAATCAGCTTGAGAGAGAAAATTGAGGATCAAAATCTAAATAGGCGAGGAAAGGAATATAGTAATGATAAATAAAGATATAGGGAAGATTGGAAACTGCATTATCAGAAATAGAGAATAAAAAATTAAAATTCTAGCAATGGATTGAAATAAATAGAGATATAATGATTCATGGGTAGCTGCCTTCAAAATGATTCATTCGTCATGTTGGTACACACTAGTTGTGAAACTGTTAAATCATGTGACCAGTGTTGTTGTTCATTTATTCTCCTGTTTTTTAATTTTATTTTTGAATCATATTATTTAATCTTTTCAGGAATCCCTTGACATTGATTTGATATGGGAAATGCAGCTTCTATGGTGAATAAGATTTCCTGTGATACTGAAGTGAGCAATGGGACGGCACAACAATTATCTAGTGACATTGTTATTGAGGTGCTTTATATCCATCTTTGCCTACAATATTATGTGAAAACATATTCTGAACATTCTCCATCGAAGTATACCTGTCATGTTTATGCACTTCATATATTTCTTGCTCAGGTCCTTATTGAAATTCCATTTCCTTTTCAAGCAATACCAGTGAATATGATTGAATCAACTGGTGCACAGGCTCTCGAACAACTTCTTAAGTTAATAGTTCCACGATTTCTAGCACAGGTAATTAAAATCAGTTTTTCTCAGTGCTTCTGCTATCTTCAGAAAAGATTGCTAAAAATTTAAATGGACTGTTAGCCACTACAAAAAGCATGGGTCTTGTGTGCAAACTTGCTAGCCAAAATTCTTTTTTTACCTGTACCGTTCTAATAAGTAAGTGGTAAGCAATAATGATTTGTGAAACTGTCTTTATGCCACATCTCTAATGCTGAAGTTGTTGCAAACTAGCGACCATTTGCATGGGTTGTATTGGATTCAATCTTCCCATCAAGCTAGTGTTGATGTTAAAATGCAAGATTTAACAATCAGGTTATGTCACATGCT
This sequence comes from Amphibolis antarctica, assembly GCA_024699675.1. NCBI lineage: Eukaryota > Viridiplantae > Streptophyta > Magnoliopsida > Alismatales > Cymodoceaceae > Amphibolis > Amphibolis antarctica. The sequence goes on along the minus strand of JAMKPZ010015521.1, from coordinate 30,976 downwards.
TCACTGATTCAGATTGTAGTTATGATGGTCATGTAGATTTCCACTAATCATGTTTTCCCTTATGGAGCAAGTTTTTACTTGTTCTATTTGATAGGAAAAGCACCATGGGCGTGTGTTTGCTTTTGAGCTCAAGCAAGGGGTTTGTATACTTAGGTTTTGTTTGACTATGATTTTGTTGCTCAAGATTCTTTGATTTTAAGATTTTAATCAAAATTATAGCCAAACATCTTCGACATGACTGATTTTAAGGAAAATTTGCTTGATGTTGTATAGTAATTTGTACTTATTTTTTGAGAAATTGGGAATCAACATTTTGCATGTCTATGAATTTTGTGTCCATTTAAATCGAACATTCTCTTTTTTACTCAAACACTTGATGAACAATACTCACACTCCACAAATTCTGAAGCTGCAAAATCTGAGTCTTAAAAATTGTATTCACATTCTGCCTTAGAAATAAATGATAACAACTGAAAGGAAAATAAATTTTGTTTGATAAGTGTTTAAAATACCTAGAAACCTATTGTGTATTGGAAAGGAAAGGAATATTTATAAGATATATTGATATTAATAAAGGAGATGTATGAAAAGGTAACTAATGGTATAAAGCTAGGAGACGAGAAATTGAAAAATTTCCAATAGACATAATTTTACACCAAGAGCCCTTTTCTTAGTTCATACCTATTTGTCTTAGTTAAGGAATGATATAATTTTGATTGATGAAAGTAAGGCAATAATTAATTTTAAATTAGAATTATGAAGATACTTTAGACTTTAGAGTTTAGAGCATTTAGAAGAGTGAATAGATCAAAAACTAATTATATGGAACATAAGTTTAACAAAAAAAATAATGAAGGTATGCAATAAGATGGTTATGAGATTCATAAAAGTAAAACTTTTAAATATTTAGGATTTATAATAAGTAACGATAGAAAAATTATAAAAGATGTTATTCATAAGATTAAAGCAAGGTTGATGAAGTGTAGAAATACCTTAGGAGTGTTACACATTTAGAGGGTATCTTTAAAATTGAAAGGAAAATAGAAAATTGTTATTTGCATGCCTATATTTTATGGTTCAAATGTTGGGTTGTAAAACATGTTCATGCGTAAAAGTTGGTAGATATGTGGATGCTTACATAGATGAAGGGTAATGCTAAAAGAGGCAAATTTAAAAATAAATTTATTGGAAATAGAGAAAATTAGTTTTAGTGATTTGGTTGGATTTTTACAAGGCCAAATGATGCATTAGATAGAATAGGAGAATTTATTAGTATAGAGGAAATTAGAAGCAGAGGACCAATTAAAATAAATTGATTAGGAATTATGAAAAAAGATTTAAATTTATGTTATTTAATCAAAGATTTGACTGTTGATAGAAATATATAGAAGAAAAGGATTCATATGGCTAGCCTTACATAAAAAGTTATGGCACAGGTTGTTGCTAATAAGTGTTTAAAAATAAGGTGCTTGTGCCCATTTTCTTTTGGAAGACAATTTTCTTTGATTTCTATCATAAGTTCAAAAACTTTCCTCTCCTTTCCTACCTAAAATAGTAGAATTTGAAATGAATTTTTTCTATTTCCACATATGCGCAATATTACATTGTAATCAAAACGAAAGTAAAATCTTGTGTTTTTATTTTCCTTAGGTTTTCCTTTTGATCACGTATTTTCATTTCCTATCGTTTGCTGACATGAACATACACTCAGTCTTTTGGTATACCATCTGCAATGTATTTTATTTGTATTTTCCTACAACGACCAAATTCCTTTTTTGTTCTTGGATGAAACTTCTTTTCAATGAGACTCAGGCTAGTCACCTTTCAAAAAAATTGTACTCTTCTCACGTTACATTGTGACGTTATGAGAAACATTTTTTAAGTATAATTTTAATTTAACTGCAAAAAGTCCTATTTATCATGTCTTTTTGTTAATGGGCAGTTGGAATCTTTAACTTTCGTTTATGCAGATATCTTAATTCTGCTCATTCTTGTCCCTATCATATGTTCTCAGACATTCGGTTATGATTAACCATTATGGGATTATGTACATGGTGTTCTGTCTTGTATTCAGCTGGTCAAGGATTACCGTGCGTGGGCCTCCGGTGATTCCTCGAGACGGCCGCTTGGTACCGGTGAGCTATGAGATCCAAGCAGCTCGAAGAAGCAAAAGCTGCAGCGGAAGTCTCTTAGGATGAAGTGCAAATTTCGTGGAACGCTTGTCCTTATTTATTTGATCCAAGAAGCAAAAACTGCGGTATTTTATTCCTTTGAAGTTTTTTGTTATTTTTCATCTTCTCTTCTTCCACTTTCGTTTCTCTCTCTTATGCCCTCCTCATGATATCCATCTTTAATTTTATATAGTTATTTCTTAAATTTAAATGTAAAAATTTTAAACTAAAAGTTGGTCTTATACCTTGTTTGTTTTTTCTCTTGATAACAGTGTAGATAAGAAAATATTATATACATTTCTCTTCAGTTTTAAACCCTAGCAGTAGGGGCTTAGCGGGCCTTAGAATTATAAAATGTTGGTCCTGGCACTAGTGAATCTTGCTTCACACTCGATTAGTTGAATTTTTTTTATAAATGCTTAGGGGTCTCTTTGTGTTGGAAATCTAGAAAGAGAAATATAGGAAATAGATTTTTTTTTGAAACTTATGATCTTCACTAATTAAACTGTAATTAAATTGCTCTGGGTCCGTTACCAATATCAATAATTGGAGGTTATGCGGTTCAAGTAATTAGGAAGTCTTCTCAAATGCAAACAGACAGAAAAATCTCTTGATTCAAAAGTGATTACCAATTAGTAATTTTGATATAAGGAATTTTGGAAAATTTTTAAATATTTTATAATATTTTGTTTTATAATATTTTTAAAATATTTTATTCTCATTGACTCCTCTTTCTTTTTCTTCTTAACTACCTTTCTCCAACGTAAGTGGTCGATATAGAAGGAAGATCAAGAGACTGGAAAAACGTTGAGGATGCCTCCTAGTTCCAAAAAGGAATGTAAATCAAGGGGCCAGACGTTGGATGGCTTATAATTTGATTAATATCACTCGACACTCACCTGTAAATAGAGAGATGGAAACCCTTAATACAAGGATGGTCAATGATCCTTCAGGTGCGTGGGCACATATCATAAAAAGAAGAAGAAGCAAGTTGTCACTTCTGCTTGGATTTCTTCGTCATACCTCGTGAAATCAACGCATATAAAAAACAAAACAAGTAATGCACATGCACAATGGATTCACGCACATGGAAGGGTCACGCGCACGAGGACTAATGTAAAAATTAACAATTGAAGTGAGTGGTCATCACCTCTGTGCTCCACTGTCATAAGTTGACTTCAATTTCTACTCATCAGTTGTTCAACGTTGCAATGGTTGGTCATCTGTTAAGGTTGATCGGTAGATCAATCCAGGAAAAGGTAGTGGGACACCCATTTCAAAAGTTAGTGACTAAATGGACGGAATCGAACATCTCAAAAAAAAAATGATGACCTTACAAATGCGTGTGGGCTTTCCAAATCATAAATAGGATAGAATGTTTCACTAGGATCTAAGTGGGTGTTTGTATTCTATGAAAATTAACGAAAAGAAAAATTAAATTTTTTATTATTATTTAAATGTTAAAAATGAAAAATTTTGTAGGATCATTTGTACATGTTATGAAAAATTTTAAAATTTTCTTTTCATTAATTTCCAATAAACACAAGCTCTCCCTAAACATCTATCGTAATTATTTTTGGTATATAATCAATTACATTAATTTAATTAATTAAAAACAATATTATTTACATTATTTTTTAAGATTCGAGTTTCGAAGAATATAAAAATCACCATATTATTATTGTTATCAAAAAATCTTTCCAATACCTCAAAGAAAGAATTAACTTAGTACAGATCAATGATCAAAAGGATCACATGATCTGGATTGCCAACAATAATACTAAGTTCAAAGTCTAAAGTTAATTATGAATTGCTAAACGATGGGAGGATTAGATCTCGTTATATTATATTGATACTATAATGTTGTAGTTGACATCGTTATCAGTGATATTGTTACTGCTCGTATCATTATAGTTTTTAATAATATCTATGAATTATCGAATAATGGTAGTTAAAATACATAAAAAGTATAATAAAATTTAACGTAATTATCAATGCTATTAATATAAATAATATAGTCATTAATAATTATAAATACACATATATGATAAATTTAATAATTTATCAGTCATGATAAATAATTAACATTAAAACTAATAATTATATATTCTATAAATAACTGAATGACAATTTTGAAAATACATGGAGACTTGTATTTTTAAAAATAATAGAAAATGATGAAAAATGTTAATATATTAGTTTTCACTATGTTACATTATTTTTTACATTTTTAAAAGTACAAATTTAAATCTATTAGTTCGGTTAAATTTTTTTCGTAATTAACTCTTTTTTTATTATTACAATTCCCTGTTTTCCACTGTCACCGACTATCACCGGTCTACAAATCGAGAGAGGGTATTCTCGTAAAAAAACCAAATCGAGGGCTTGCCACAGGCTTAAAAAAAAACTCCACCATGTCGGTTTTCTGTTGCCGACGCCTGTCGTAGTGTCATGCGCTGCCATCTTCCACCTCTCCCCTGCCTCCCTACCTCGCTCGATTTCCTTTTCCTGCCGTCCCTGCAATGGCGTCTACGTCCATCTCACTTCCCGCCCATGGTAACGATTCCTGTTCCTCTCGATTTATGTTTGCATGCTGTTTTCCCTCACACTCTCGCCCTCTCGTCTTCATCAGAGGCGGTGCAGGTGCTAGTCTCCTCCCTTGCCGATGACTCGCCCCTCGTCCGCAAGTCGTCCATCTCCGCACTCAAGGAGATCGCTACCTTGTAACCAGAATTCTCTATTCCGCTTTCGTTTGCGTTTGCTTCTTGTTTTTCCATCGAATTCCGTGATTTCCTTGGTTGCTCTGACTTTGTAGGGACCCGCTACTCGTCCTGCGATGCTGTTCCGCCGTCTCCCGTGGCGGTCGTCGGGTATGTGATGTCTGTGTGCTGTGGTTTTTGGCGTTCGTGATCTGTTTATCAATTATTGGTCGTTTGTGTCGCAGCGCTTCGGAAATATGGCTGGAGTGTTTCAGGTCATGGCATGTGCGGTTCGAGCGATTAACACGGAAGATGTAGACCCGGCCCTTATGGAGAAGCTCACTAAGATTGCGACTTCTGAAATGATTACGTCCAAGGTACACTTTCCCGAGGCAATCTGCCTCAACATGTTATAATTTTTGCCTCCAATTCAAATTAATTATAATTAAGATAATGGATGATTGAATAAATGTTAGGTATCCTCGGTGGAAACGGATTTTTTTCCAGCCAGGTCCAATTTAACATAACCATAACTCAAATCTCACGTAATGACAAACAGTTTTTTTTAGGACACATTTTATGGTAGTGATCCGTTTACTATTAGTGCTACTAGACGTGAGGACATTCCTTTAAAAGTAGGTCACTATGCAATCATTTGTGAATTCATCTCCTATTCGGTTTGCAAAGTTGAGTTTGTTACCGTTCTTTTTGGAAAAGGCTCTTTCAATATAGCGGTGGTGATCAGTCACATAAATGCAAGTTTCACAATGGATATACTAATGGAAAAATTGTATTCTTTTAACAACCAATTCTTTTGCAATGGGATTAATCCCATCAAGCTGCATTTAACCGAAGAGAAAACTAAGGAATAAAACTCTGTAAAATGTATTAGTTTGCTGTTCAAAATGTGGAAAAGTTATCCTTGATCAAGACAATCAATATGTGAAAATGGTAGAATATGGGCCTCATTGAGTCAATTAGTTTTCAAAGCACTAACATTTCAAATCAGTATTGGTGAAGGTTTGTTACTCCTTCACCTCCTCATATTGATTGTCCTTGGTGTGCATGCTTCTCTTTCATGTCTAGGATAATTACATTGTGTTTCTTGCAAACTTTCAATATTTCATCTGACATAGTTTCCCAACATCCTTATCTTATTTTTTGTAGTTTGTTTGACATAATAAATGATAGAATTCAGATGATCTAGATTCTTTTTATGACACATTTGAGATATTTCGTGAGAGAATCCTAAGATATTCTTTACTAAGTGCAATATGAATACAAACTCATAAATTTTTATGATTTTTCCATCAAATAATCTACTTCTCACTTTTCTGAATATTCAATACCATTCAAAATAGGATCAAGTGCATCCATTATCAAGGAGAACAGAGAAATTAAATTTATTAAAGTATCAAAATGAGACTCTAATGCATCCTTTGCTCTCGTGACATCAAAATAGGACCAAGTATATCAATGATCAAGGGGAACAATGCAACTGAACTTGTTTGATTACCAAAATGATAATTCCAATGCATATCTTCCAACAGAGAGATAACATTCAAAATATCCAAGATCTTTTTATGTAAAATTTGAGATAATTCACAAGAGAATCATAAGATATTTTCCACCAAATGCAATATGAATTCAAACTCATGACTTGTAATGATATGCATAGAATCATTTACTTCACACTTATGTGAATATTCAATACTATTCAAAATAGGATTAAGTATACCAATTGTCAAGGAGAACAAAACAATTAAAATGTTAGGGTACCAAAATGAGAACTCCAATGCATCTCTTCTACTCTCATGACGTAAGAATCCAAGTAATAAGGATAACCTAACAAACTAATTATTCACAAGGATAATTGAATGTGTGAATTCAGTGAGAGGAAACAATCTTGCTAGTTACTTTAATTTACAATATACAGTCGATCCTGTGAAGATAGGGTCCTATATAGATATCCCACTATGTTATAAGTCCAGTCATTATTAGCAAGATACCTGATCTGAGACTATACTCCAACACTCCTTTGCACGTGCACAGTATGTGTAATTTAGATTTCGGTGAGAGGTAGGGCCTAGTACCTGGTGTTTTGATATCATGTGAAGATAGAGTCCTATATACTACAAAACTTAGTTAAGTTGTAGAAAAGATATCTCACTATGTTATAAGTCTAATTATCATCGACAAGATACCCAATGTGGGACTATACTCCAACAGATCCTAATCATTTCTGTTCATTGGATTTCAAAGGAAGGTCTTCATTAGGATTGAAGAGTCATTCTAATTTAAATATGTTCAATTCTGATGTAGAGGTGACAAGTCTTGGATCTTTTACCTGTTATTCAGTGGATTCAGCTTGACACCCCTTCTTTGGGTGCATGAAGATGGCTAGATGATGGGAATTTTTGTTGGGCACAATGTGAAGTTGCTTTTACGAGGTAAAGTCATTTGGGTAGATTTAACAAAAGAGTCCTTGACTTTGAGGATATAGGAGTATATGATATTTTATATTGCTAGAGAGCTAGCGGGTTAGATGCATGGAGTGGAATAGAAGGATTTTTAGAGGGTAGGTACACTCTTCTAGGGTATGGATGGGCAAGATTCTTGATGCAATTTTAGGGGAAATTTTTAGTAGTCAACATGAGGGTGATAATGCCATGAGGGCTTGGCTATGCTTGTACTGGATGGTCCTTTATGGATGAGGGGTTCTGGCATTCTGGCCTACCTAGTTCTATTTTATTGTACTGTTTCTTCTTCCTTGTCTTCTAGATATGCTTGTGCTTTACTTCCTTCATTGAATTTCTTTGATTATTACCAAAAAATCATAACATCTACCAAAAATTTTAAAAATATTAAACCTAACAAAAATTATGCTTTATATAATCTAAGATACAAATATATCTCTATAATGCTATAAAAGCCACCTTACTAGTTTTTACAAACATTTTGACGCTTAAAAATTGCTGCTTGCTACTTTAGAACACTACTTTTTTTTGTCCATTTCAAAGTGAGCCATTTTGAATCAAAAGGAGTGAGTGGTAATAAGGGCATGCTGACACACTACGACTTTATTTTCCATATTGAATCAAACTCTTACTCGTCTGCTGCTTTTGCTGGGTTGACTACTCCACTGGATCAAGGTCAGACCACTACTGTTTCATTGCTGCTTATGGCTTGGCTGATCCTCTCTGTGTACTTTATCTGTATTGATTATAAGAAAAAAATAATATGGTAAAAAATTAAATCTAGGAATATGAAACATTAAATCTAGGAATTAAAACGTTATTCTACCTAAAAAAGCTAGAGGAGAGAGAAATATGAAAGATTCACCTTAATATTTGAAGAACAAATATTCAAGAGAGCTGAGAAAGTGATGCTGAAAGTTTGAAATCAAGAGAAGCTGCTTTTACTGGAATGCCAGACAAGTGCTGGACCCATAGTGGTTGGAGACTTAAGAAGAAAAACAAGAGAAGAGAAGGGTGATTGGATATTTTAGTTGCAGGGAAACAATGAAAAATCGTGATGATGAAGTCAGACAAACAAACACATGTTTGTATGGTACAAAAATCACACGATTTCTACCAACATGCCCAATATGGTGTGAAATTTCATTCAAAATTTGGTCAAAATGATATACATATATCATTTCGATTATTGGAAGCCAGCATGGCCAAATTGGATTCCTTCAATAGAAAATATTTTCAACTGGACATTTCCAATCCTGACCAATGCTCAACTGCTTTTCCAATCCAGTTCTTTCAATGCAATTCTTACATTTTTGCAAAGGTCCTTTTTGGTCAATTCATATACTGATATACCATTGACTTCTATTGTTCGATTTCTAATGGATAGAATGAATATTTCTGACTCACTCCTGTTTATTGTGTAGGAACTTAATGCCGACTGGCAAAGAGCTGCTTCTGGCTTGCTTGTTTCAATAGGTGCACATGTGCCTGACCTGGTAAATTTCCTTGGTATATACTTAATGCTCGTCATAGACTCATCATATTGTAGTCTGTTTAAATAAATTTCGAACTTGCAGATGATGGGGGAAATATTTCTTCACCTATCTGGACCTAATGCATCCATACCAGCTATGGTTCAGATACTTTCAGATTTTGCTTCATCTGAAGGTGCTTTTCTGTAGGCAGTGTGCTCTTCAATTTTATCTTTATTTATTTATTTACTCCTTAGTATTTTTTCTCATTAAGAGCCACTAGAATGTCAACTTTTGATGGTAACTACAACTTCTATTGTTTAATTTGAAACTCTACTTTCTTGAAGCTTTGCAGTTCACACCACGGTTGAAAGAGGTTCTTCTACGGATTTTACCTATCTTGGGAAATGTACGGCATAACCACAAACCGATTTTCGCAAATGGTATGTAATTTTCTGAGGTATACTATTTGGCTGATCAAAGGAAGTTACTCATTCAAGTTTTTTTGAAATGAGTATAGGGTGATTCCCATTAAAAATAACATTCATCCCAAAATAAAATGTTTGATAAACAAGATAAAAACCAGAAATAAAGGAATATTGAATGAGTTTGCCTACACTTAGACAATCCTTTAGCCAACCTTACAATCTAACCCAAACAGCATTGCACTGGAAAAGAATCTTGTTCCAATGCTGGCAGCCAGCAATATAGACAAGCAATCTACATGCATCATCAAGGGGACCTGCTTTGAGTTGATTATTTTTCCTTTGACCATTGTGGAAAGTGTTTTCTGAAGCCCCTTGAGAGAATTGAAATCAGCAATGCTTTTAATAACCAAAGGAGCAAGATTACTTGACACTGTTAACATCATTCTAGCTTTTAGTGTTCATTTTTACCCTGCAGACGCATATGGGGCATGTTCTTTTTTAATATATTGTCCGGGGTTTAATGCATGCTCCATTTTCCAGCTTTTCGAAGTTGGTGTGAAGCAGTTTGGCAATATCGTGCTGATCTACATTGTGATCCACTTCTGGATACTGATGTAATGTAAGTCAGGTCCATTCATGCATGCAATACCAATAATATAATTACCAAGGGTTATGTAAAATTGTAGGTCATTTCTGAATTCTGCTTTTGAACTTCTATTGGGATCTTGGGCAAGTTCTCGTGATATGAAGGTAATGGTCAACTTTTTAGATTTCATCCTATATTTAGTTTTGGAGACTAAGTTGCTTGATTTGTTCTATGCAAAAGTTTTTTGTTATTTAAAAGTTACAAAGGAGTAAAATTGCCCAAATAGGTTGTTGAGCATGATACATATTGCCATCATTCTCACAATTTTATTGTTTACCACTTACATTTCTGAAACAGAATTGTGTAGCCTCATATTTTCACAATTTTAATCTACTTCTTATTGCCCTTCAAAAAAATTGTGAAACAGGATTTAGAGTTGTTGGTCTAAATATAGGAAATGAGAAGGATGACAAAAAGAAAAGAGTGCTTTTTTGTGTTGCATTGAAAAGCTTGCAGGAGAGGTGGAGGGACTCTGCTGAAGGGGTGTAGATTCAGATAGAGGATAAGAGGATTGATGAAGGGGTTTGGGTGAAACTGGTTGGCAAGAGTAGGTGGAGGGACTCTGCTGAAGGGGTGCAGATTCAGATAGAGGGTAAGAGGATTGATGAAGGGGTTTGGGTGAGACTGGTTGGCAAGAGGTAGAGGAGTTGCTCAGAAGGGGAGGGGCTCAGGGAGGAGGTAGAAAATGTTGAAGGTGGCAGGGTATGATGGAAGGGGAGGAGCTATGGAGATGATGTGTGGAGGATCAATTTTTACATTTCTTGGCCAAAGGCACCAGGTGTAGAAACCTAATGATTTTGCTGGTGTTGCAAAGGGCTTGGTCATTAGGCATTTTCTTTCCCTTTGATGCTAAAGCTTCGTTTGCAGTAGTCCTTGTATGGAATTTAGGGTATGTTTGCACATGCAGAATTGGTCGAAAATGAATCGATAGGAATTCATTTCTTGAGCGGAATTGAATTGGGTGGAAATGAATTCAGAGCAAAGGTATTTGTGCACCTCTCATAATTGAACGAAATTAGAAATTCTCGCAGTCGGACAGAAGTAGACGAGGAAACTTGAGTTAGTTAAATTCTAGATGATTCAGACTCCATGAGTCTAGATTTTATTTTTGTTCTAAATTGAAAAGTAAACAGTACCAGCAGAAATGAACTGAATTCAATTCCATAATACAAACAAGTGATCCATGGGAATTGAATTCATTTCAATTCAATTCCATAATACAAACATGCCAAAATCTTGTTTACCCTTGGATGCTAGAATTCAATTGTAGGAAAAAAAAAAGCAGGATTGTGGCTTCGAACCATTGTTTACTTTTTCAAGGCACCTAGATAGAACAAGAGGATTTCACAAGGTGGCTTTGCTGATGATGGGCTATTAGGGTGGAGTGGTGGATTTGTGGGGTGTTTGGAGGAGCACTTATGGTGAAAGTTCTCAACCTCTTTGTGGGGGGAGGGGTCTTTGAAGATTAAGGGGAGGGAAGTTTCTTAAGGTGATTGGCAAGAGAGAATGGGGGCTTGGCTAGCCCCGAATGGTCACAGCATGTGCTCCATCTTTGGAGCATTCCAACCTTGAACTTTGTGTTGAGCTCATTTGGCTTCCTCACCACTATCCACGGGAGTACCGTTTGGAAGGAGGAGTTGGAGGTTGCCATTTTTCGTGGAACTTAAGGCTGAAGAAGTTAGGATTCCTCACCTTCAACTTAAGGCAATAGGTACAAATGATAGGAAGGTTAGACCCTATGAAGCACCTGAAATTGTCAATGGTACCTCATTGCAAGCTTCTGCTACCAAAGACTAACACTAATGATGAAGTCATAGAGCCAATCTCCTTGCTGAAAGTGCTGCTATACTCTCTTGTAATCTGCAAAATGCTTCATCCACTCCCATGCTTTTATTAATTTCTCCTTTAGCTGCTGCAGGACTTGATCAAGGCCCAAAGTGTGCCCCACAGTTTGAGCTCTTGCAGTTTCCAGAAGATAGAATGGAATTGGAGGGGGTCTACCATCCACTTCATCAAACAGAGTAATTATGCTAAAAGTGTGATAGCTAGTATTATGGATGTATTTAGCCAATGACAAGTGGATCCACTCCTCAAGATGCTCTAAACAAAAAAGAAAAACTTACTATGGCTAGATCCACTCTAGGGGATACGTAAATTCTATCCCTAGGAAGCAACAGGGTTTTCCCATATCTTTGGTAACAAAGTATTTTTTGAGATATTATTGTATTTACTATGCTTGTTAAATCATTTCTTGCCACTAAGATGTCATATACATAGACTATGATAATGACCCAACTAGCTTCTCTTTCTCTAGAAAATTGAGTGATCCATTGGACATCTCATGAATCCTCTTTGTTCTATGATTTCATTGAAATTTTCAATTTAAGTATATGAACTTTGTTTGATTGGAAATTTTAGAAATTTTTTGTTTATTTGTGCACAATAAAGAAACTCAGGAAGATTGTAAGCCCTCCTTTATCCTCCGTCAAGCCCTCTAACATCATCGACTTGAGGATCGCAATCCCCATCCTCATTCGTTCAAGAAAGACGATGAACATGGGGGGATGTTAAGGAGAGAGAGTGGGCATGGCAAGATTGATGGAGGAAGGAAAGGTGTAGGACGAAAGCATGAAGTGGAGGAATAGGGGAGAAGAGGGTAGTGGTGGAGACAACAGTGGCAATAGAAGTGCAGATGAGTTGTCTCCATCTACAAGAATAGGAGAGATGCAAATGAGGGAGGTAGGGTCGAGGGAGGCGTTGTTGATTGGGGGCAAGTTTGAGGGAAATGCAAATGAGGGAGGTGGGATAGAGGGAGACGTGAACAAGGGAGGCGTCGTCGACTAGGGATGGGTTTGAGGGAGACATGAACAATGGAAGTGGGCCTAAGGGAGATGTAAACAAGGGAGGCACTGTCAATTGGGGATTGGTTCAAGGGAAACATTGTTGAGGGAGACGTGGACAAGGGAGGTGCTGGCAAGGGAGACATGGATGAGGGATGTGTGATTGACCAAAGATGGGTTCAAGGGAGGTGTCGTCATTGGAGATGTGGTCGTAGGGAGATGGGGTCAAGGAAGAGTCGTGGACAGGTTTCGCAAGGTGTGGGTGGGCGATGTGGAGGGGGCACAGACAAGTGAGATTTTTTTTGAGAAGTTAGTTGGGGTGGGGTGTGAAATCGGAGAAAATGTTACTTATTATATCGTGAGAAATTTTGGAAATTTTTTAAAATTTCCTAGATGACACAAATAGTTACAAAAGAAACTAAAAGAAGTAGAAGAAAACCTAAAACTACTTGATTATTATTACGAGAAAATATTTAAATTTATATAATTTAATTGAAGATTTTTTCTTTTTTTTAAAATTGAAGATTTGATCATAGATAGAAATGCATGAAAAAAATATTCATGTGGCTGATCCTGTGTACTGGGATTGCAGCTCAAATTGTTGTTGTAAACAGAATATTCTCTTATCATGCCTTGTTGCTCGAGCAGTTGCCTTAAATAAGTATGAATCCAGTTGTATATCACAATTGGATTAATAAGCAATACCACTTGCATAAACCAAACTATTGACCTGCATATGTCATTTTCTGGTTTACAATGCAACATGACTTGATTATGCAACATAACTTGATTCTTGGACATTGTTTATTCTGGGTTCCGTTTCAGACTCTGCAACTTGACTTGTTACACCATTATGTTTTTATTCTTGTTGTGTTTTAGATTCTAGTTTGGTGAAGTTAATTTTGTTGCATCTAACTAAGGTGGCCAATAATGTAGATTTTGATGTAGTGTTTCTTGTTGAGCAGGTGCGTCTTTCTTCTGTGGAGGCACTGGGACAAATGGTTGGTCTTATCACCAGGAACCAACTTAAGGCAGCTTTATCTCGGCTTGTTCCTACTATCTTGAGTCTGTAAGTTAAATCCAAGAGTATTACTGACTGAGGTTGCTCTTTTTTAGGTTGTATTTTTTTGGGAATCGTGGGTGAATGTGTGTTTTCTAATGAAACAATATTAATCAGGTTTGGAAAAGACCAAGAGAATGCATTCATATCTATATGCAGCCTCCAAAACCTTCTTAATGCTTGTTTGCTTTCAGAAAGTGGTCCTCCTCTACTTGATTTTGAGGTTACTCTAAATTTCAAAGTTTTGTGCTATAGCATCTTGTTTACTAATTATATTTCAAACAATTTCATATTATTGTGATTATCTTATCCATTAGTTTTTGCAATCCCTAGGTGGAAGTGCTATTCTACTTGTGATTAGAGATGGAAGAAAATGAGATCATTTCATTAGGAAAGGTTACACATGCACACATAGACGACCATACATGCTTGCACACACCCACATGTACACATTGCATATAAAGTTGCTCAAATTTAATTTTTAGAAAATTATTGTGTAATTATAATGTTATATATGTTCAAATATAGTGTTTGCATATTTGGATTAAGTGCTCAAATTAAATAATGATTGTAGGAATATAACCCATTATGTCTTAATGTTATAAAAACCTTATCAAATTCTCATTTTCATGTAGAGTGTGCCAGAGGGTTGTAATCATCTTGTTGTTGCTGCATAATGTGTTGGTGGAATATCTGTTAACATGTCATATGTTCCTTCCATACCACTAAATGACTTTATTGCATTGTAGTGACATATTATGTTTGATACTCTACAACCATTCGATAATAATATGAATATGGCAAGCGTACAAGATATCTGACTCACATGAATATTGATGAAGTAGCATCACCACATCTTTAGGTTGCACTCTCTAGGAATGTTATGTTGCATGAGAGGTGATTCTTATTGCATGGAGGTGTTATTTGTTGATATGGTGATGTTTCATAGCTAAAAATGAAACTTACCATTAACGTTTCTGGTTTGGATCATGGGAAGAAAGCAGTGTTTTCTATCCAATGTTAGAGTAATATGGTTTGATGGGCCATATAAAAGGTTGATCTTGAGTTTTTTTTGTTAAATTCTATTTATGAGGTGAAGACCCAAAAAGCAATAGTAGTACAAATTTGAGTGGGACTAAAGAAAGACCTCACCAAAAAGGAAAAGGTTCAAAAAATAGAAAATAGACACCAAAAGCAGCTTCCGACAGTCTGGAGGAAGAATATCGGCAGTCTGATGCCAGGTTTCCAGCAGCCCAGAAAACTCCTGGTAGTCCAAAATTCGCTTCAGTCATAGAGTTGGTAATTTGGAGCCACTCCTGTGTACTCCTGGCAGCCTGGTACCAAGATTCTTGGCAGCCCAATACTAGAGTCCTGGAAGCCTGATAACAGATTTGTGGCAGCTTGGTAAAAATGCTGGTAGACTGGAAACTGCTACTAGTGCAGTGTGTCAAAATCTTTCAGTAGTTTGGTACCAAAAACCCCAGCAGTTTGGAAAACTATCCCTAAGAAGAAGAAATCATCACCTCCAAACCTCCCTAAGAAGAAATCGCTAGATGTTTCTTGAAGAAGGAATGCCCCACTTGTCCATCAAAAGCTACCCTTTGCAAAGAAAGGAAGATCTTCCACCTTGTAAAAGTCTCCAGACCTTTATCTTTGAAGAGCACCTTTAGCTGAGCCATCTACCAGTCGATTTGCTTCTTGCTATATATGAGAAACCTGTATGGGTTTTTGGCATAAGGAAAGAAAGTGAAACCAGAAATTTTTGCAATTCTTAATTCGAGATCTTTCCTCCCTAATGGCATTGGTTAAGGAAAGGGAGTCAATTTCATCAAAGACCTCTTTTAATTTGATGCCTTGATTTGAGCAAAAAACCAAGCCATCATATAAAGTTCTAGTTTCTGCATAAAGGCTAGATTTGGCTCCATAGAATCTGTTGTAAGCAGCTAATAATTTTTCATCACTGTCCTAGTTGATCATTGAGGTTGAGGTGGATGATAAGCATAATGGTCAGTTTGGGGTTGATGATCATTCATGATTCAGGTTTAAATTATCAAAAGTTACTACTAAAATTGATTATTTATGATTTGCTGCTTGCATGTTCTACCTAGCTCCTCACTTTTTTCTTGTAATGAAATGGTAGACGCTTATTTGCAAAAGATGTCATAGTTCCTTGATCCTCATCTTGTGTAATATTTTTCTAAGCAATATTTCTTATAAATGAACTTAATGGTCTATCACTAGTACCACCACCATCACGCTACCATCACCACAACCACCACCACTATCACCACAACGACCAGTACCACCACCATTAGTCATGATTGCCATCATCATTGTCTAGTGGTTGTGTAATCATTATCTGTGTTACTATCACTGCCAATGATACCTAAAGTTTTATGAGGAGAATATTCCAAGAATCACTACTATTCTTCAACCCATCTCATCAACATTTCTTTGACTTGGCCTTCCATCCTCTTCTCAAACAAGTTGTCCATTTTTCTCCATCAATTCAACATTAGGATATTTTGTCACTTGAATTCCTTTATATGAAAGCTACATCAGTTATCTAATTTTTTTTTATCTTCTCCTTTAGTGATATGCTTCATTTGAAGCCTCGTAGTGTAGTTAATGTATACCAAATTGTTCAACTTATGAGCTCTTAATCTATTCTTCCTCTTTATCTAGATGAGATTTGAAGTACTGCATTAATAAACATTATTTTCACTGTGAGGTTAGCAACAGTGATACACATTTTTCAGATCATTAAATGCTTCTCAGACCTGTTACTGGGTGAAAATACATTCATTGTAAAATTCAAATTGTTTATTCTAATATTTTACTTATTGACAAGTCTGGTCTAGTAGAGTTGTAGGCACAGTAGAGCTTAATTGATGGAATTGAAATTTTATGGAGTGCTTTTGGTCATGTTTGAATTTCCATTTATATGTGATTAACCTTTTGCTGTTCTATTTCATGCTTATTAACTTCTCATGTAATCAAAAGCATTTGTCAATTTTTCTTTTGTTTAAAGGATCTCATGAATGTATTGCACACACTTCTACCGATAGCATGCATCAACACTAAAGCTAGTGAGAATTCGGATTTTCCTATTGGATTGAAGGTAAATTTTTCCTTTCCATAATTAGGCGACAATATATGTAGTCTAACAAGAAATTGCTACTTGATATCCTCTCAAGTTTGCGGAGTATCCTCTTGCTGTTGTTTGAGGGATCCATGATTTGGTTATGTAAGCCTGTTTTACTTTCCTTTTCCAAATAATTGTCTACTAAAATTTGAATAATTGTTATCTACACAAGTTTTTGGAGATAACCATAGTCTATCACAATGTGCGTTGTGTGTTCATGGAAAGTAAAATTACTGGCAATATAGATAATTGCTTGATTATCACAACCATATGAACAAGAATCACACTGTTCTTATTGGATTGGTGAGGGGAATACAATCAGGTTCTGGGCTGATAATTAGATTTCTCATGGTTCTCTGAGGAATCTTTTCACTGAAATTTTTAAAATTTCAAAGAATCAGAATGTGAAATTATTTGAGGTGGGGATTAGAGAAGGTCCAGCCATATGGCTTGAAATTTAGCTTTGAAGTGCAATCTAAAAGGGAAAGAAATTGTCAGTGGGGGAATTATTGAATTTATTGCCTGTGGGCCTGAAGATAAACTTGGAGCAACTTGATTCTTTGAGGTGAAATCCCAAGAAATTAGAATTTTTTTCAATTAAGAGTTGTGGATTGGTGGCCATGCATCAAGTGGGGAGGTGGGACCACATTGTGCTAGTCTGGAAGGCTCAAACTTTTCATGTAGTTGGCTGTACACTGCAGATTGACCACTAAATGTTGCAGGATCTAGTGGGTGGAGGGGGCTGAGGTGAATTGCATTTTTGTAACTCTGGCTAGGTAGAGGTGGATCACCTCTTTTTCTGTTGCTCAGCTTGTCAGGTGTGGAGGATGGTGCCAAGAGTAAACTGCAACAATTGACATGGTTTAAGTCCATGGCAGATTTGCCAGAATTTACAAAGAAGATGATCAAAAGCAAAGCTTCAAGAGATCAACATTTATTTCTTCTGGCTGCTCACTCCATCTGCTGGGGCATTTGCCTAATGAGGAATGATTAATTTTTAAGAAGAATGGAATATTGTTTATCAATGCAGAAATGGCTCTTAATTTTTTGAGTGCTGGGTGAAGTCTTTGATTTTGATGTAGATGGGTATTGGGGATTATTTTTGTAGAGGGTTGAGTCTGTGGAACATTTTACTCCTTGTAACTTGATTTATCTTATGATATAGGATTGAATCTTACCGTTTTCAACAAAATGAATGATATCCATCCATCATGAAATTTTCCCACATTATGCAATAAAATATTGTAAAAATTAGTAACAAATTGCAAGCAAACATCATTGAAAGTAACTTCTTTTTCTTTTGCTCAAAAGCTTGACTGTTACGAATATCTCCTCAATTAATGGCAGGTTAATGGGTGGTTTACAGATTCTAATTGATTTGAAACAAAGAATGCATTGGATTTAAAATAAGCACAACTAAGTGGGACACATTAAATCGAAAATCAACCTTTGAGATTAAGGTCCTTAGTGCAAGTGCATTTGAGGCCTGTCTTTACGTGACAATTTGCCTATATATGTATAGTGTATTCTAAGTTAACCTGCTCAAAGTTTGGTTGTTATGCATTTGGATTAACCTTTTGGATTCTCCTTCTGACTTGATTGCATTCAAATTGGAGGTATTGTTACCTTGTCATGTTTGCTTGTAAAGGGAGTTGAGAAGATTATGTCATCTGAATTATTTAAGTTTTTTAGTCATGATGTTTTATTGTTCTATTAATGAAATGCAATATTGCTTATAATGTAGACTTATAATGAAGTGCAACATTGCTTTCTGGTGATTGGTTCAGTGTACCCAGAGGACTTACTGGTGTTCCTGTTGAATGTAAGTTTTCATGGTTGCTTGTTGTTTGCCATCCAGTATGTGTAGATAAAATATCTTTTTTTTTTAATATTGAGTGAAATTTGCATTCACAAATGACAAAATGATGGACTCATGGACTTACATATTTTTATGAAATGTGCAACGTTATTTTTTGGAAATAGATGCCCTGCGAATTTTCCTTTTTTTTTCCTGTTGTTTAACACAGTTTCTGTTTGTCATATTTTGTCATGACTTCTACGTAGAGATGCCAATCAAAGGATGAATTTTCAATCGTTGGTGCACTTTGTGTGCTTAAGCATCTTCTGCCCAGGTTTTCATGTCCTTCCATTTTGTTCTTCTCCTTCCTTTTCTCTTTCCTACCCAAAAATTGGACATGTTTTTCCAGGCTCTATGAAGGCTGGCACTCTAAAAGGCTTTTTCTCATTGATGTTATAAAATCATTACTTGATGAAAAGAGCTTCAATGTTCGAATGGCACTTTCAGAGGTACCTAGACAATGTTCAGTTTTACAATTTTTATGAATTCCAAGTGATGCACATAGTCTATGGTTGAGTTTATTATTTTATCTTTCATACTTATATCCTTAGTTATTCATCTTGATTATTTTCCATACAAATATATTCCCTTTGGGTTTAAAGTTAAGCACTTTAACCCATTTAGTTTTATGCCTTTATTTGCTGATGCACCATGGAACAATGGTTCTTTCTTTTTTTCTGAATTTTGTCTGTTGCATTCCAATTCATTCTCTAATAGAATTTGCTTGGAACATAGGTTAGCATTCAACATTTTTCCTGGCATTTCTTGTATTTGAAAGTTCCCTAGCAAAGATGTTTTACTTGTAATTTAGAAAGGCATCGTACTTGAGTGCTGTTTCTGATTTCCTTTCCAGTTACTGGTGGTTATGGCATCATATTGTTACATAACAGTTCCATCTGGGGAATTATTTGTCGAATATCTTGTACGGCATTGTGCTTTACCAGATGATGAAATGAATCACTTGAAGGTGTCCAAGGGAGGTGTGCAGTGGAGTGGTTCTTTCCAACCTTTTCATTATAAGAAACTTGAGGTCCATTTTGGGTTTTTGGTTCAAGAAATTTCTTTCCATAATCTTTTACTTTAGTGTATATGCATCTTAGGTCCATTTTCATCAGGTTAAGATTGGTTGTGTCTCTCCAGAAGAGTTGAGAGAAGTCTGTGAAAAGGGCCTGCTTTTACTTACAGTAACCATTCCAGAAATGGAGGTAAATGTTCTATTTTCCAAAACTTTACAGTCATGCTTGTGGAGGGTAATTAGTAGGTACATTGAGAATTAAGATTCTCAATGTAATTTGTTGTGGAGTATATTCAGAATTAAGATTCAACAATTTAATTTGTTGATCATTGAGCTTCTTGCAGCACATCCTTTGGCCCTTTATACTAAGAATGATTATTCCAAGGAAGTACACTGGTGCAGTCTCTACAGTAAGAAATTCCATTCTTTATCACAGTTATAAGGTTTTTTTAATTTTGATTCTTCATTCTAGCCATCATTGATGTGATATTTGATATTGTCATTTAGGTTTGTAAATGCATTTCAGAATTGTCAAAACACATATCTTTTCATGCTGATTCCTTGGTTGCTTGTGATGATATACCTAAACCTGTGGTAAAATCTCTAAGTTAATTGTTCATCTGTATTCTTCCTTCAATTATGATTTTGATCTGATGTTTGCATTACAATGCACTATGCAGGAGCTTTTTGCACGTTTGGTTGTCCTTTTGCATGATCCTCTTGCCAGAGATCAGTTGTCCACTCGTATTCTTTCGGTTGCTACTTCATATTTGATTTTTTTATGCTCCATAGATATGGTTCTATTTAATAGTTGGCAGTGATATCTTTAAGCTTATATCTTCTGTAGTCATTGTGGTGTTCATGTGGGTGAGGCCTAGGCCAGCTAGGCACGTGGCAGTATGGCACCCCCAGCTTTCTGGGCATTTAAATGCATTGAATATTATAGACTTTTCTGGATTTTTGTTGGATCTGAATTTAATGAGAAATCAGATGTTTGAATTTAGGTGCTAATGTATATGCACTTTTCTAATATTCATTTGATTTTAACTTTTTTGATAATTTTAATCACTGCAATTTATTTTTATATGATATTTTGCTTATGCGTTTAGGCCTTTCAGGCTTTGGTTATTTTGAAGTAATATTATCAATATATAATTGCATATAAGAACTTATATTTGTAAGGACCAATCCGAACAGGTTAAACCAGGAGAAATCAGGTTTCTTTTGTACTTTTTAGCTTTTTAACAGTCTCAACCTCTTCACTTGTTTCTGCTATTTTATATTTTTTGTTATTCTAGTGCATCTAGTTATTAGTCTTTAGTTTAGAACAGATAAGAGCATATTGTAGCTAGGAAAGATTATGAATATTTTTAGTGGTGCCCAAGAATTCAAATTTCTTCAGCTTGGCCTCTTCAAAATTGATACATGATTTTGAGAGTTTTTTTTTTTTTCAAATTGATTTTGACTAAAATTGTTGTTTGGTGCACTTTATCCTGTGAGATCAATTACAAGAAAAAACTTTATTTTGGCAAAAACAATGAATTCTGATGGACTGTAGAGTGTTGACACACAGGTGCACTTGCTCACACAAACACAGGCGCACATGCACACTTGTGCACACCCACACACACACGTTTACCAAAAAAAATGTGCAGACATACTTCATGTGCACACACAAACATTAGCAAGGTTTTCTACGAAGCTCTACCCCATTCTCATATTTATAATTTTGTCTGATTTCTTTTTTGTTCAATACCTTTTTTCACATATTACAGTTTTTTATTTCTCTTTTACATAATTATTTTGTATTTTGTATTTTTGTCTGGAGCAGAACATTCTTTATACACGTGAAAGACATTTCATTGTTTTGCATATCTGACTTTCTTTTTACATCTCAGCATTTTTTGTGCATTTGTGTCACTGTCTATTATTGGTTTCATATCCTTTCTTCTGCTTATGGTTTTCTTTATTTTCTGTTCAACAGGTTCTATGCCAGCTAGGCCCATTGTTTCCAAAGAATATTGGCTTATTTTGGCAAGATGAGGTAAACTCTGAAAGACTGAAATGGTTAGGGAAAATGAAGATTCTTAAGAAATAAATGTGATTCACAATTGTAGTGACTTTCTCCATGCTTGAAATAAATGTGATTCTTGCTTCTTTTTCCATGGCCTGTTTCTCCTTGATGTTTTTTTACTTTTTCTCCATCTATGATTAACCGTGTTTGATCTTTTAGAACTCCTTGATATATGTCTTACAACCTCCTTTTACTCATGTTAATTTTGTTTAGCCTTACAACAATTTTCATATTTTCTGCACTTAATATATACTACCATGTATTTATCATTAAGTTTTTATAAACACAAATAATTGAGAAAGATTTTCCTAATGCCATTTTCATTGTGAATAACCGAACCTTTTATTGAAAGAGCCAAGCATGGATTACCATTATGTTTGAGACGTCATTGTAAAGGGCAGTATCTCTGCTTCATACATTTAATCTTCTAATTAGTTTGCAAATATTTTCACTAAAAGACTAGGCTCACGATCATTTTATTATATTTGTAATAAGTTAGATATGCTAGATATATATGTTCTAACTTGAGGGAGAGTGTTGGAGTATATAGTATTAACTATTAAAGTTATGTGTTGCTTGTGTTTGAGTTTAGTCTCACATTGTTTATCTTGTGTTGGTTGTTCTTGTATAGCCTCTATATATGGCCTTGTATTTGCTAATCATTCATTCAATTTCTGCCATTTCTTGTTTTAACACATCCTTGTAAGTTATAAACTCTTGGATGGATGAACTTTTGGAATATTCATAAGGCATATCATTTGCTTAATATTGCAACTTGCACTATCTATGATATATTTCTAAATGTTCTAATTATTTTCTTGGCAACCCATAGGTGCCTAAAATGAAGGCATATGTTAGTGACCCGGAAGATCTGAAGCAAGGCTCTTCTTACCTTGAGGCTTGGGATGACATGATTATCAATGTAAGTTTACCTGTTTCAACTTCTCCAAGCATTCATATTAAACATTGAAATGAATATGGGAATTTTTGAAGGTTGAATATGTTGTAAATACCCCCCACAAGTAGATGGTTTCTCAGAGTTGAATTCATGACTTCCATGTGTTGCACTCGGCATGCCCCTCTTCATGTTCATGGTTAAGCATTTTCATTTTAACATTATAATAGTTAGGGAATCATTTGTATTCTTTTTAGATTGATTCCAGGTTAGAAAGAATTCAGTCTTATGTAAGGATTATTGTTATTGTAAACTAGTGTAGACGGTAGCCATATAACTGGTAAATATCATTTCTACAACAATCATATCACTTGTCTCACAATTTTTAGAATCTGAGACATCCAAACATAATCAGCAGTTATGCTCAGCAGTATAGGATAATATACACCATAAAACTATTTTCAGCTGTAGAAAATTTCTTGTTATGAAGATCTACAGTACTTTAAGTTGCATTGATATTTAAAACCAAGGAATTCAATATTGATGTATTAGCAAAATTTCGTTGAACATGTTGATTTCTTTCTGTCAAAATAATTTATTGGTTTTTATCAGTTATGTTGGTCTTTTGGTTGAAATTTTATTGGAAATTTGTACCACCTTATGGTTATTGCTCATTCCTTAATACCAAAAAAAGAATTATTTAATAATTAATTGTGAGAAAGACTAGGGGTTATATGTAAATTACCCATTATTTGATTCATTCATTAAACATCATGAATCTAATAGATTTGAAGTGACAGTTCTTAGCAGAATCTCTAGATGTAGTGCGGGATGCAGATTGGATCATTTCACTTGGAGATGCTTTTTCAGCACAATATGGCCTGTATGCCCCTGCTGATGGGCATTCAGCACTTCTTCACAGGTACAATAAGTTCTGTCTTGCCATGTCTTATGATGATGGGCTTTCTCAGACCTAAAAAGTCATATGTTTCTTGCATTATATGTGTGATAGTAATATTTAAATTTTTCTAATTAATTTTAATCTAATCATTTTAGAAATGTTATTCTAAGTCAGTAACTATATTTTAGATTGTTATTTTAGGTAAATAATTCAATTCACCCATCATGTTCATCTCAAAGTCTTTTATTTACTTAGAAAAGGTGTTTGCTTTTTATTAGTTACACCAAAATTGATGTCATCAAGATATATTTGTACAACTTAGAAATCATTTTATTTCTCTCATGAAAAGTATATGATCTACACATTCAATTAAAAAGCCAATAACAAGACAAAAATTCTTTACTAGTTCAAACCAAGCTCTTGGAACTTCTTATTAACTCATAAAGAACTTTTTTCAACTTAATCAAGAAATTCACTATTCTTAAACATAGGAGGTTGTTTGGCATGCACTTATTTATTGATAAATCCATTTAAAAATGTACTTTTATGTCCATTTAAAACAACTTGAAATCCATGTCTGATGTAAATTTAACCACGAATGGCTAAAGGTGCAAAGGTCTTATCATGGCCTGTGCTCTCTTTTGTGTACCCTTTGTCACTAACAAAGGATAACCTACCATTTAACAAATAATGATTCAAAGTCACTGTTATGTGAAATTGAATTTGTTGGAGTTGGTGGTGGTAAGAAATGAATATGCACACTGTCAACAACACACACAAGTACATGTACTTGTGTACATGAGCATTTATGGTTCAATAATGATGGGGAAAAGGGCTGAATTGATGTCTAGCATTGCTACACAATCTTCAAATGTTCTTTAAGGGGGTGGGAGGTTTGTACCTGACAGAAATTGTGGGAAAAGGAAACTTGGGAAAAAAAGATTTTTTTGCTGTTTATGTTGGACTGAAATCTCAGCAAAAACTCCTAAAATTTCCCTACTCTAAAAGCCATTTTTCCCTGTTTGTTGACCCCCCCCACCTTCAAAATTAGGGAAAAATCTCACCGGACCTTCTTTGCCCCTATGCAACTACTTGCCAGTTGACCTTCTTTGTGTCTGCCCTACTCCTTCCCTGTCACTGAAGGATCTCACACTCTCCTTCCTTGTTGAGCCTTGTCTAACAGCATTTCTAGTAGTTTTCCATTGATGTCCCCTTATCGTCCTCCCCTCACTGGGTTCATTGAGCTCTCCTTCACATCAAGCCCTCCTCTATCACATTCCCCAAAACCCACCTCAACCCCCTCCATCCTGTCCCTAAAACCCACCTCAACCTTGTGTGCCTTCTTGAGTCCACAAAAGTCGTATGCCACCAAAACCCACCTCTCTTCCCATCAAGTATCATGATTTCCACCAACTATGTTGTTTTGTTGGGATTGCATTGCCAGGAAAAAGGATTTTCTTGGTTTACATTAATCTAATCTTTGGATTTAAACTTAGCATGTTATTGCTTATTTATTGAGCTTTTTTTTCTCGGCACATGTGTTTTGTTTTTTTAAACTCTTCTCCACATTTGCATTGCCATTGGTGTTGAGATTTGTTTGAAGGTTTAATGTTGGGATTATAAAGTATTCTGTGCATATGGTTTAATAACCCATTTATCATGCTTATCTTACATGTCAGTCTTCATCCCAACCATTATTTGCATCCATTTGTATTGTCACACACCCCACTTATTAACACACATTTGATGCTGCAATAATTAATTCTTCATGCACATCATTCATGTCAATAACAGCACACATATTCATTTCCATTCACCAAATAGATTGACTGGAGTTTATTCATATTCATTTTTGTAGATGTTGGCCATCCAAATAGACCAAAGACTATATATCCATTTCAAGGTGTTAAATATCATTTATCTGATTGTCATTAAATTACTTTTCAAGTAATTCTATAGGAAACTTCAATTATGGATATTCACAGTTAAAGACAGTCATCGAGCACACCTTTGGAGTAATAAAACATCGTTTCTTAATTTTATGGGATTAAAATTTATCCACTTGTAATGCAAACTTATGAAGTTTTTTGGTTTTGCTTTTGTTTTTGTACTTGTTTTTGTACTTGAATTTGTTACTTGTTTGAATGGGTTGAATTTATAAATGAAAGAATGAATGTTAACTAGTTATGCAATGTTTGTTTGAATAGATTAATTGGT
Organism: Amphibolis antarctica; assembly: GCA_024699675.1. Classification (NCBI taxonomy): domain Eukaryota; kingdom Viridiplantae; phylum Streptophyta; class Magnoliopsida; order Alismatales; family Cymodoceaceae; genus Amphibolis; species Amphibolis antarctica. The sequence continues at coordinate 5,078 of JAMKPZ010015521.1, read as the reverse complement.
CATATAATGTGAATAAACTAGTATAACAATGCTTGTTATACTTGTCTGCCGAAATTCATCTTTTTCCTGTAGTTTGTAGTGTTGGTTTTTTCAGACATTCTGTGACTGTACAAACATGTCCAAATTTTTTCTAAATTTCTTGACATTCCATTTTTATTTCTTCCTAAACTTCCCATTTCTATTTTCAAATTTTTTGTTAGGCACTAACCGGCTCTAAATCATTATCAACAATGCTGCAAATTGCAAGGCTGTCGGAAGGAAATAAAAGCAAGTAGATCCCCACATTTTTTGGTCTCCTTGTGTTGTTGGTACCTTAAATTTGATATTCAAAGATTTGGAAAAATCATTCATTTGGTTCTCCAATACATATGCATAAGGGAAAAAGATTGTTAGATATTTTTAGACACATTCATATGCATTGACATTCTTTAAAAATCAGTCCAAATTAGAACTTTTGATGGTAGCTAAAACCAAAACATTACATCATGTTAAGAGACTTGTAGTTGCTAGAGAAGTTTTTGCTACAATTGTTGTTTTAAATTGTTGAATAGATTGGATGAAAAATGGTGATGAAAACACTAGAAATAATTGTGTTGTTACTAACACCATTAGAAGTGAGATATTTTTGGGGAAGATATTCAAAACATTTTGACTGTCACGAAATCAATTACAAATTAATTTACCTTTGTGATAGATATGATCCAATCATGAGAGATGTTTATGAAGGAATAGACAATATACTGGGTGAAATCAAGGATGCTTTGAAAGATAATGTTTGTGAGAGCTCCCATGATGAGATTAAAGTAATTGTATTACAAAGATGGGAAAAAATGAATGCCCTGATGTATTGATTTTGTTGTCTCTAAAATATTATGACACTGTTAGATATAATGTTATCTGTGTCAACATTTGTAAATGAGTTGGTGGAGATCCATTTATCCATGGATACTCCACCCATTACATGTATACTCTTGTAACTCCAATTTTGAAAGTAAGATACAATTTCGATCCTCGTAACATGATATCAAAGTATATTCACACACATTTACCCATTGACACTTTAAGACAAATAAAAAGCCACAAGTAAAGAGAAGTATTTATCTTACATTGGTTAAAATAAGAATTGAACTTTATCTTATATGATGATGAACCCTTCTTTTTGTGAATTGGTTTTGAGATGAAATTTCAATCGACATAACTATGAAATTTCATGCTTTAAGTGATTCTTTCTTTTTTATACAGATGCATTGGTATCCTCCTTCAAAAAGTCAATGATAGAGTTTATGTTCGTGAAAAGATTGACTGGATGTATAAGCATGCAGATATTTCTGCTCCAACAAATAGGCTTGGTCTTGCGAAGGGAATGGGATTGGTAGGGATCTTTGATGTGTTGGGTGCTTTAGTGTTTCAAAACTTTTCAGGTTTCAATACTATTATTTTTGTTGTTGCAGGTAGCTGCCTCACATCTTGATACTGTTCTGGATAAACTGAAAAACATTCTGGATGGTGTTAGCCATAGCATGTTTCGCAGGTATGTTTCAAACCTTTTTGTTAGAGTTTATGTGTTAGAGTTTATGTATTAGAGTTTCTAATGTAAGTGAGTTTAGTCTTACATTGGTTAATGTTATTTGTTATGAGTCTTGTAATTTCTATATAAGGAGGTGTAATTTTTGTTAGTAATATAATAACAACACATCTCCACCCAAAAAAACAAAAAAAAAAACAAAAAGGAGAGAGAGAAGATAAAAATATTATAAAATGGTGGAAGTAAAAATAAAAGAAAAAAAATTATGAAAAGGAGAAAAAAGGCAGAAAAATGTTTAATATAATATTGTCTATCATTCAATATTTTCTCTTTTGAGGTTTATGGATACCTTACATTTAAAAATTCATACTGCTTTAAGGTTTGTGGAATACCTCTTTTTTAAAATTTACACTACTTTAGGGTTTGTAGAACACCTCATATTAACAATTCACATCAAATCTCTTTTATTAGATAATTGGTAAAATTTGTATTTGTAGAAGCATATGTATAAGTTTTTAAGTATTTTACTTACATAATATTGCTACTATTTAAATTTCTGTCTATCATATAACTTTTTTGTTTATTTTATTATATATGAGTCTATTGTAAGTTGGATGCTCCAACTTAAGGGGGAGTGTTAGAGTTTATGTATTAGGATTTCTAATGTAAGTAGGTTTAGTCTCACATTGGTTAATGTTATTAGTCATGAGTCTTGTACCCTCTATATAAGGAGGTGTAATCCTTATTAGTAATACAATAACAACAACATATATTCCACCATTTTCAACTCTTTTAATGTAATCTCAATCCTTAATCAACAATGCAATGGAAGTTAGAAACCATTATAATGCCATGATTTGGATTATGAAAAGTTGATTATTATAAAATAAGACTTCATTTGTGGGAACTTATGTTTTCAAGCTGTTGGAATGTGATGTGGGACGTAACTCGTCTTGGTCTTATCTTATATGCAGTCTTGCTTACTTCTAATAGGTAACTCATCATATCTTTTATTGGCTATATTTGCTTGTTAACTATATTTGTTGAAATGAGTATCTGCTTGAAAGAAGTGTGCAGTTGACAACTCCATTTTCATTAGGAAGGGTCCACAGGGTCATACTATTCTCGTAGTCTATGTAGATGACATCCTTTTAACTAGTGATGATGAGATTCGGATAAAGTCAACTAAAGAAACTCTTGCAAGACACTTTGACATCAAAGACATGGGTAAACCCAGGTATTTCTTAGGAATTGAGTTTACCTACACAAAACAAAAGTTGGTTCCTTCACAAAGAAAATATGTACTTGACTTATTAAAAGAAACAAGACTCACTGGGTGCAAACCAGAAAAGACTTTGGTGCTAGCTAAACCACCTTTTCGGGATTCTACTTTAGAGTGTTATAGTGATGCCAGTTAGTATAGAAGGCTGATAGGTAAACTTATGTTAGAAGTGCCTTTCAATCTTCCTTATGACTGTTGGTATTCTTGGAGGGATGATGAAACATTCCAACGTTTATTGCCTATTTATGGATCGACTTCAATGGTGGTAGTAATTCCATTGATTCTTTGTCATTGGTTTGGAGTCTTTTGATCTCCTTTTGTACTCCTATAAATAGAGGGTTTAGACAAAATGCTTTGTATGTCCATTTGAATAGTCCCTCTCTGGTAACCACCTGAAATTAGTGATTGACCGGCCTTCCTCAGCTGTGGATGTAGCCCTTGTTGGGTGAACCACGTAAATTGTGTGTTCTTGTAATGTGTGAATGTGTTTTCTCTAAGTTTCAATCTTTGATCCTCTCTAACAAGTGGTATCAGAGTGAAGTTCTGATTGATTAAGCTCAGTTGGAGAAATTCAATTCCTTGGTGTGAAGGCTGTTGTTTCAAAGCTGGTCGCTTCCTCCAACTTTTGTCTCTACTGCACCCATTGATCTTCACTTTAGATAAGTTAATTTTGAAGTCCATAGTTTTCCCTCTCCGTGCCATTTTGAGGTGTTGTGGTTGTCTTTTTTTGGGTAATCAACATGTCTTCACATAATGTGAAGATTGACAAATTTATGGGGAAAAATAGTTTCAGTCTTTGGTAGATTAAGATGCATGCTTTATTAAAGCAACAAGGGATTTGGACCCCTTTTGAAGATCCACGTCCCTTTGATACAAATAATGTGGATCTTAAATCTCATGAAGAAAAGGCCCATTCGACTATACTTTTATGCCTGACGAATGAAGTTATTGTTGAAGTTGTGGATGAGAAAAGTGGGAGCTGGTCAGGACACTACAAAAGATTAATCTCAAACCAGTTATGAGATTGAATTAGATGAAGCTCCAACCAATGGAAATGTTGATCAGGAGACAGGTGCCATTGAAGATGTCATTCCTGAAGAACATCCAGGAGAAGAGGTGGTCCCAGCACAGACAGTAAGAAGGTCAACTAGGGTCTCAAGGCTTCCTGAAAGGTTCAATCAAGCATTTAACTATTTGCTATTGACTGAACATAGAGAGCCTGGACATTTTGAAGATGCTATTCAGGCTACTAATTCTAGTAAGTGGGAGTTTGCAATGCAAGAGGAGATGAATTCTCTTGAGAAGAATGGTACTTGGATCCTGACCAAGTTACCTAAGGACAAGAAAGCCCTTCAAAATAAATGGGTGTACAGAATCAAGGAAAATGCAGATGGAACCAAGAGATACAAGGCTAGACTAGTTGTCAAAGGCTTTCAGCAGAAAGAAGGAATTGATTACACTGAGATATTCTCTCCTGTAATCAAAATGACAACTATTAGAATTATTCTTAGTCTGGTAGTCTCTCACAGTCTACATCTAGAGCAGATGGATGTGAGAACAGCTTTTCTGCATTGTGATCTTGATGAGGAACTGTACATGGTGTAGCCACAGGGTTTCAGTGTTCTTGGGAAGGAAAAACTTGTCTGCAGACTTTAGAAAAGTCTTTATGGCTTAAAGCAGGCACCTAGACAGTGGTACAGAAGATTTGACAGTTACATCTGTACTATTAGTTTCAGTAGATGTGAGATGGATTTATGTTGCTACTGGAAACAATTCAGTGACTTCTTGATCTTTCTGCTATTGTACGTTGATGATATGTTGATAGCTTGTAGTAACATCAACAGAATCAATGAATTGAAACATCAGATATCAAAAGAATTTGATATGAAGGATTTGGGTTCAGCCAACCAAATCATTGGAATGAAAATCAAGAGAGATTTGAATGAAGGTACCTTGGTATTATCTCAGAAAAAGTACATTGAGAAGGTGTTGGAGAGATTCGGCCACACCAATGCTAGAGCAGTAGAGACACCCTTAGGAGCTCACCTAAGGTTGACCAAGGATCAGATGCCTAAAGATCACACTGAAAAGAATTACATGTCTGAGGTCCCATATGCTTCCGCAGTAGGTAGCTTGATGTATGCTGCAACAAGCACTAGACCTGACATCGCTCATGCTGTTGGAGTGGTGAGCAGGTTTATGTCCAATCCAGGAAAGGAGCATTGGGAAGCAGTAAAGTGGATTCTACGCTATTTGAAAGGTTCTAGTGAC
>JAMKPZ010015520.1:0-38355 GCA_024699675.1 Amphibolis antarctica | reverse complement strand
TAGCATGCACCTGGCCTTTTCAAGGAGTGTCCTGTTCAATCTCTCTGCCACTCCATTCTGTTGAGGGGTATGTCTGACAGTATAATGTCTGGTAATTCTTGTATCTTTACAAAAATTGTTAAACTCTTGAGAGCAAAACTCAAGACCATTATCTGTCCTCAAGTATTTGACCTTTCTATCAGTTTGGTTTTCTACTTGAGCTTTCCAATGCTTAAAACTTTTAAAAGCATCACTCTTATGTTTTAAGAAGAAAACCCAATTCATGCGAGAGTAGTCATCAATAATAGAAAGGAAATACCTTGATCCTCCATGAGAGGATTGTCGTGCAGGTCCCCAACAATCAGCATGTATATAGTCTAATACTCCCTTTGAACTGTGCTGACCTTTGCTGAAAGACACCCTTTTCTGCTTGCCATATACACAATGTTTGCATATATCAATGCAAACAACCTTGTGTCCTTCAAACCTGCCCAGACTACTCAGTCTCTGCATCCCTTTCTGTCCCAAATGACCCATTCTTGAGTGCCAAATAACAGATTGATGTTCCTGATCTGATGTAGCTGCTGCAGTTGAATCAGAAATAGGTGTGCCCTGCAAAATGTATAAGGGGCCAGATTTGACACCCTTCATTACAACCAATGAACATTTCACAACACTAATCTTTCCCCCTCCACCTGAATATCTGTAACCCTTAGAATCAAGGGCCATAAGAGAAATCAGGTTCTTACTTAGTTTTGGAACGTGCCAAACATCTTCCAAAACTCTAATCATGCCATCTTGCATCTTGAACTTGATAGTGCCAACACCTGCTCTGGAGTATACATTGTCATTGGCCAAGGTCACTTGACCATCCTCCACTTGCTCATATGTATCAAAGTACTCCCTATACAGAGTCATATGGTGGGATGCTTTTGAGTCCATGATCCACTGATCACCTGAATAAGCACTACAACAAACTGTAAGAGAAAAATCACCATCAGATGCAGAATCTGTTTCTGCCACTGCAGCCTTTCCTTTGTTCTTCAACTTGGGACAGTTTGTTTTCCAGTGTCCCTTCTCCTTACAGTAATTGCAAGTATCTTTTGAGTACTTGCTTTTGGATTTGCTCTTGTTTCTGTTCTTATTACCTCCTTTCCATTGGCTTCTACTTCTGTTCTCTTGCTGATGAGCTATGAGGCCAGAACCACTTGCCTCATTACTGTCATGCTGCACCATGTGTCTCAGCTCCCTCGAATGAAGGCTGGATCTCACTTCTTCCAGTGTAATGGATTCTCTTCCAACTACGCAAAACTGAACAAAATTCTCATAACTAAGAGGAAGTGAGCAAAGCAAGATGAGAGTTGCATCTTCATCTTCAATGGTAACACCTGTGTTCTTGAGTTCCATCAGAATGGAATTCAACTGATCTAAATGCTGCTTAAGTGGTGTACCTTCCTTCATTTTTAGTGAGAACAATCTTTGCTTTAACAACAACTTGTTTGTTAAAGACTTAGTCATGTATAATGACTCTAATTTCTGCCACAGACCAGAGAAAGTTGTTTCATCTGCAACTTCTATGATTACCTCATCTAACAAGCACAATAAAATGGTGGAGTGAGCCTTCTCCTCCTGTATTCCAAATTTAGTAGAATTTTTATCTAATGTGGCGGCCTTATTTAAAGGTGCCCAAATGCCCTGTTGTTTCAAAAGTGCTCTTATTTTTATTTGCCACAGACTGAAACTATTTCTGCCATCAAACTTGTCTATTTTCATGTCAGGAGTTGCCATCTCAAAAATGTGATTTTAAATAACAATAATCACATAAAATTTCCAAACACACCTTCACAAATTTCTAATTTCAGAAATTGCCCAAAAATGCAAAAATGTGTTCGATTTGCTTCAACTTTCAACAAACCCCTAAAAACTGATTTTAGACTTGTTGAACTCAGATTATGCAAATATCAAACTCATCCAAAAATTCAAAATTTGGCACAAGATTTGATTCTCAACACGTATTCAAAAATCTCAAACACTTTGCACCAAAATTCGGCTGGCAAAAGGAACTACGAAAATTTCAACAATGATGCCAAAAATCAAAACCTCGAATTTGCCTTCACGAAAAATTCTCCAAAAATTTCAGAAGCTTTGAAGCAATATGTGGAAGGTTCAGGAGGCTTACAAACCCATTTCACCAAGTGAAATGGAAGATACGACGATTTTGAATTTTTAGGGTTCTGAAGGCAGCAACGGCGGCGACGACGGGGCTGAAACTTCCAACCCAAAATACGGATTCAAATCCGGTTTTTGATCTCTAAAATCACTCTGATACCACTTGTTGTGCTTCCACAAACAAAAGCCCTATGATTTCGAAAGAAATCGGGGCCCAAATCGAGTTCAAAAATCACGAATTTGGGGAGGACGTCGTCAGATTTCTAAAGCTCCTCGCTGGCGCGTTTAGCCTCTGTTTGCTTCGATTTTTGCGTGAAAGAAGGAGGTGATCTTGAGCATTCAAACATGAAAGGATTTACGTGGTTCCCCTTCACTTTGGGTACTCCATGGATGGCTCTCTTGGTGATTTTCACTATGGGGTGGATGGGTTACAAAGGGAGAAGAAGCAAGGAAGAAAGCTTAAGCCCCAAATTCCAATTCCAATTCCATCTTCTAATCTCAATTTGGGCGAATTTGGGCTTTTATACTTAAGCCCCAAATTCCAACAATACCCTTGAGTACATCAAGTTACAAATCATAATAAAAAATACAAACAAGATGAAAGTCACATTCTTTTCAATAATTATAATCTTCATAACTAGTTCCTGGAACAGACCTACAATCACCTCAATATGAGTTATATGAGTCCATTGTGAAATTCAAAATTTCAATCAAAAATACTTCTCTACTTTGGAATAGAAATAAAACTTTCAGATAAAATTTAATAACAGTCAATGCAAATAAATTCTATTGCAATCCTAACTAACCCAAAATAGCAAAAAGCAGCACCAATTGCAAGAAATTTGAATCCCCGGCAATGGTGCCAAAAACTTGTTCGAACTTTATGAAATTAATTTTTAATAACGTGTGTTTGAAATATTTTAATTTCATTGCAAGTGCACGTATTCAGATATAATTAGTGTACAAGTACGTGTTTGTCCATAGAGATTCTTTTTGATTGGTGCTTAGTTAAATTGGTGTATTCAATTAATAGAACAATTAATTCTATAGCAATGTTATGGTTACTTTGTCCCAAATAATCGCTAGGATGCTCTTTAATCACTTTTATATCTATAATTCCTAGAGAATTTTTCACTTAATTTGATTTTTTCTTCACTTCAAATAATTGGTTTAACAAGAAAGTTTTTTAATAAATAGTTTGAATTTTCTACCGAAAGACTCTATTAATTGAGTTTTAATTCCAAATACTTAGTTTTTCTTAATTCTCAAACACTTTGTATTCTACTTCACATGCATTTAAGTGCAATTCCGTGAAAATGAATAAACCCACAGGGTTGGCTCGTGGGTAAACGTCTTTACCCACGAGACCTCTTGTGGATAAACCACTCAACCGACCTGATAAGGCTTTACTCATGACATTGGCATGTGGTTAAACCACTTAAGCTATGATCTATCTCATGGGTAAATGCAATAACAATGAGTTTCAGATGATAAACAATACGATTCAAGATTTTTGAAACTCTTATGACTTATCGCTCATATTTTTGTTCTTTTTATGTTAAAGATACAACAAACAACACTTATCACATAACATAAAATACATTACGATTACTTGGAGAAATAAAAATAAACATTCAATAGTACATCAAATATAAAATCGTTCTCTCAGGATTGAAACAAAGGTAATTAGATATGTGAATGTCAAAGTAAATAAAAAGGTTAAAAGAAAAAGAAAAAGAGAGAAAACCTAATGTTCCATTGCAATTTTCACCCTTCGAAACTTACTCAGGCTAAATGCTCTTTTTGTCTTTACTTCTGGTCCACCAGGTCGTTAAGTTGGTGAGCCTTTTGACATTGAAATGAGATTTTGGGCGTTACTCCACAATTACACCAAGGAAAAGATGAGAAAGCAGCTGGTGCCAAGAGTCTTTCCTTCAAGGATATGCTCAGGTAGAAAAAAGAACAGTAAATACACTAAGAAATTTGTAGGAGAAGAGAAGGTCGTCAATCTCCTCTCGAAAGAAGCGAATGGGTGGAAGATGAGAGATGAAGGAGGTGGAGAATGTGCCTGTGAATGGTGCCCGGATGAAGGAGGGGGGCTTGGTTTCATGGCTATGGGATTGTTTTATAGGCTGAGAGAGTGGTAGTTCATTAGCTACCAGTTAGCAAGGACGTAATGCACATTTGGATGTGTAAGATCGTTCCCACTTATTTGCCTTGTCTGTCCACATTCTCCATGATCGAGCATCAGTTGAATTCAATTTCTTAGTTCTACTTTTATACGAATTTCCCTACAAATGCTCATTTTATGTGTTGGGAGCCATTCGTGGAGCGCTGACGCCTTTGATCTTGGAGTGCACCTTTCTTCCAGGGCAAGTTGCAGGTGCTGCACAAGCTCGTGGAAGGAACCAGTGCACAGGTGTGAAGGAACCTGTGCATGGGTGTGAAGGAACTTGAAGAGGCACTGTCTCTATCCTAGGCTTCTACCAGATCTCTACCCCTTGGTTTTGTAGATGAAGACGTGCAGTGACAATGCGTGTCCTGGTTTGAGAAGGGCGTGGAGCACCGTTTGGTTGAAGAACAAGCGGAGTTTGGAGAGCTTCAAGGTATAATTTTGGGAATGAGGATATCATTTTATGTTTTGTTGTATTTGAGTTTATATGTTCTTATGTATGTTATTGTTTATAGGATTTATGTTTATGTGTTTGTATTTACTCTTGTGTTTTGGTACTTGTTTAAGGTTATCCTTCATTTAATTAGTTGTTGCTTGTTTTATTTTACTAATGTTGAAAATGATATGAGGTTTTCATGTGAATGTTTGTGTATTTGTGAATATGTTTTCCTTTTGGTTACATGTGAATGGAAGTTTTTAGTTGTGAAGGTATTTACTTTCGTTTTAAGTGTGAATATGCATTTTAGATTTGGTTTTGTGAATATTTTAGTTGTTTTGTTTTATTCATTATGTGGAAATGTGAATAAATGTGCATTTGAATGTGTATGTGGTTTTTGGTTAGTTTGTGAATAAGTGGTTTTGGTGTAGATATTTTCAGTCGTGAATAAATGCTTTATTATTGGATTTGTGGATATTTTGCCACTCCATTCATACTTGGTTTGAGTGTAAAATATTGTGACTTACGAATTGAGTTTTGTGTAGAAATATTTGTTTGCATGTATTCTCCTTGAGTACAAAGGAAAAATACTTTGCAAGGTTGGAAGTTCCAACCAAAATGAGAGTGTTTTAATGAACTTGTACTAGGATAGAAAGAGAAGGTGTATATTTAGATAAAGTCTTTATGTAATTAATTACTAACCTAGTTAAATGTTTTCTAATTTTTATTTAGTAATTTAACCTAGTTTTCCTTTATGTATTTATTTAGTAAAGTCTTTGTGAAAGTATTCGATTAATCATTTTACCAAACTCCTTATAGATTCGACTCGTATTTGTTGACGTACTTCATTTAACACCGTGTACTTGCGATTATTACTTGTGGTTTAACGATAAATCGTGTACACCAAACTATTTCATTCAACAGACTAATAAGATTATTATCTCAAGTAATTCAGAAATACAAAAATACTCTCTAGTAGCACTTATAGAAAATCAATTCTGTAGGTGCTTAATTGAATGATTTAGATTAAATTTTATTAAAAAAATTTTTCCACACCCATTTTTTTAGTATATTTGTATTCTCCAATCATCATCCTCTCACTCGTTGCTCATGTGGTCGCCATTCTTTGTTATCCCTTTCGTTTGCCGCTTGTGTTGTCATTGTTATTTCGCTTGTTGCTTGCACCATCACCATCTTTTTTGCCTATCACTTATGCTGTCGTTGTTTTTTCACTCGTCACTTGCATCGTTGTTATTCTTCGTATTTGCTATTTGTGTCATTGCTATTCCTCCTACTTGCTGCTCACATTGTTGTCATCTCTCTACTTGCACAATCATTGTCCCTTCATTAGCACCATTGTTGTCTTTTTTACTCATTACTCGTGTCATTATCATCTTTTACATTGACTACTCACATTGTTATCGTCTCTCTTGTTTGTCACTTATGTTGTTCTTGTCTCTCTTGTTTGTCACTCATGTTGTCATCGTCCTTTTGCTCATTGCTTACTTTATTGTCATCCCTTTTGTTGTCATCTCTCTATTTGCCACTTACATCATCGTTATCTTTTTTACCTGTTATTTGTGTTATCGTTATCTCTCTTACTTATTAGTCGCATTATTGTCGTCTCTCCCACCTATCACTTGTATGTACCATCAACATCACTTTTGTTTATCACTTATGTCATTATTTCTCTTTTGCTCACCGCTTGCCTCATCATCATTCTTTTTGTTTGTCACACATATTGTCATTATCTTTCTGTTTACTATTTGCATTATTGTCATTCCTCTTATTTATTGTTTGTTTTATTATTTTCTTTTTTGTTGATCATTCGTATTATTGTCATCTCTCACACTTGTTACTCGTACCATTGACATCTTTTTTGTTTGTCACTTACATTGTCGTTGTCGTCTCTCATTCCCATTACTCATTGTTGTTTTCCCTCTTGGTGATTTTTTGGGTGGATTTTAGTTGTTTAGGCAATTACGGTTGAGTTATTAGAAGTGTTTGTACTATTTTTATGTTTAGTATTTTTTTTAACTTTCCATTGATACCTTAATTATGTTTTTTGAAACATTAAAATTAAAGTTAAAAATTTTAAAAGAGTACATTATAATTATAAATTTATATATTTAAATTTTTTTTAAAATAAAAATAAAAAAATGATAATTTTGATGTCTCGTTTGTTTTTTTAATTTTAGTTCTATCATCATTACATACACTTTTATATATAAATTTTTAGGCAATAATTTAGTATATAATTCTATCATTATTTATCTTTAATTTTTTATAATTATTAAAATTAAAATTAAAATTATATAAGCAAACGGGCCCTGAGAAAGGGCAAGCCGATAATAGGATAAGGTTGAAAATCCAGTCCTCTCGGCTTAGAACACGGGACTGAAGTGGGGAGCGAGCTAGGGCAAGCCGAAGAATGGCTCCTTTTTCTCGTTCCCTCGCGTCCCCCGTTCTCCTCCATAGGCCATGGACTCGGCCTCTGCCGGATTCCGTCGTCCCATGGTCACATTCGATTGTTGGACCGGCGCACTCCAGGCGGAGAGTGGAGATGGCGTTTACAAAGGCTGCGGTGTCGGCCGACACAGGTTCGGAGGCGGCCAGGAGGCTCTACGTCGGGAACATCCCTAGGACTGTCAAGAACGAGGAGCTCGCAGCTATCTTCGGGGAGCATGCGTCCGTGGACCAAGCAGAGGTAACTTGTTTGGATGCTGTTGGATCGGTGTATGGAGTTGCTTGCATGTTGTACCGTTTGCAACTGGGAGTGCTCGCGTTTTGGGGGATTGGGGAAACTTCATTTTGGTCGCGTGTGATTTTATTTTAAATGTCCAGTTTTATTTTATCGTTTTCGCTTGCGTTTGTTAGTGGTTTTGGAGGTATGAATTGGAAATCTTAGTGGCGCAAATGGACTGAAATCATACATAAGTAGTATGGAGTTCTATGAGGAGATAAGCCTGGATTTTCATGTTTTACCGATGACCGATCAATTCAGCGTTTGTTTATGCTGCCCAAATACCAAAGATGTAGTGGATTTTCGGGTTTGGACTATTTAGTGAACCGAGCTTAACTTTGTTGCAAGTCTGACTGTGGTATGGTTTGGTTGAACTATCAGTTTCTTGTCTCTTGAGATTTCCAGCACTAATGTCTTCCTTTTCGAGGTTTTCATGTTCAGGCAGAGTAATTTCTCTGATCGCGTGCTTATTTACTACTGTGTTTTTAGTGGCATGCCTCCTTATTTATGTAATTACTTTTTCTTTAAACCGTGTAAATGACATTAGCATGCTGCTGACTACTGACATTCTTGATTGGTAAGGTGTGGGAACAAATGTGTCTTTTTTTCTCTTTAGCTCCCATTCATCATATAGCAAAAGTCCCAACAAATAGTAAAAATGTAGAATATTTTGACGCCATTAAATTTTATCTGGATAATGCTGCAAGCTGTGTATATTGTTTGCTAATTTTTAGGTTATGTATGACAAATACTCTGGAAGGAGTCGAAGGTTTGGCTTTGTCACTGTGAAAACAGTAGAAGATGCAAATGCAGCTATTGAGAAACTGAATGACACAGTGAGTAACAAGTTTGCATTCTCAACATGTTATCCTTCTCTCCTGCTAGCTCCTGTTCTCACCATCATGTGTACATAACCTGAATTTTTTCATTTGAAAATGATAGAATGTTTGTTTTTCTTATATTTCTATTTGTACTCCTATTAATAATACATATGTGGTCATTATTTCAGGAAATTGGAGGACGTAAGATCAAAGTAAATGTGACTGAGAAGCCTTTGTTAATTGCGGATTTATCTCTTCTTCAAGTTGAGGAATCAAAATTTATTGATAGCCCATATAAAGTGTATGTAGGCAACCTTTCGAAAACAGTGACCACTGATATGCTCATGGATCTATTCTCTGAGACTGGAAATGTCCTCAGTGCCAAAGTATCTCGGGTTCCAGGGACCTCAAAATCTAGTGGCTTTGGATTTGTTACATTCTCTTCTGAAGAAGATGTTGAATCTGCAATCTCATCTTTTAACAACAAGGTAAGATTACTTCTAATAGAAATTAAAAATTCATTGATGGATTGGTATGGGTATGTGATTGGAACATCTTAATCTAGGTTTCAAAGAATGTACTTCTTTCTTAACCTCTTTGAAAAATGATGAATTCTAACTGGTAATTTATCAAAAGATTTCATCCATAGCTTGAATTGTCAAGGATAGGTTACATTTTTTAAAGAAACTAGCAAATCAGCCTGTGCTAACAGGTGGTAGTAACAAAAAACTTGGCAAATTTTGTATAAAAGTATAATTTGTATAACTAGTATAGGCAAAAGTGGTAGAAGAAAAGGACATAATGGCATTAATGAGATTGTAAAAATAAAAATTATATTTTGTATTTTGTAGTAAGTGTGCAGATAACTAACAATTAACTTAATCTTAATCTAGGTAGGCATACACACTTTTTGCATTTGCCAATACTTTACAGTCCAAAACTACTTAATCTAGCGTAGATAACCAACAATATATATAAATATGGCCACACTTAAGTAAACATTACTTTTCCAATGTTTTTACTAAACCTACATTTCATATATTCAGTTTTAACCTACTTAATCTAGATCCTTTAGACTCTAAATTCTATCCATATTTCTAATTTAAAAATAATTCCTATCTTACTTTTGTCTTCCAAAACTATCTCATCAACAAATAACTTACGTTAAGGATGTTAAGATATTTCTTTGGTTATTTCATCTATAACTAAAATGAATAGATATGAACTTAAATAGGACTCTTAGTACAAACCTATGTCTATTAAAAGTTTCCTAGTTTCTTCTCTTATAGTTTTAACTTTAGTAATTACTCTTTTATAATATCAATATATCATATGGATACACTTTAGGTTTCTAAGTATTTTATCATATGCTTTTTCTAAATCAATAAAAATCATATGGGACTCATTTTTCTTAGCTTTAAATTTTTTCATTAGTTGTTTAGGTAAATAAATAGTTTTCATTGTTGACCTACTTAGCATAAATCTAAATTTCTTTTCTATGATTTTAGTTAATGCCTTAGTCTTTGTTCCATCATCCTTTTCCCATAATTTCATAGTATGATTCATTAACTTAATACGACAATAATTATTACAATTCTATATTGTCTCCTTTATCTTAAGCATATGTTTTTAAAAACTCTTTTTTGATTCATCCGGCATCTTTTTTTCAAGTTATATTAAAAAGCTTAGTTTATCACTTAATTTCCATTTCACTCATACCCTTCCACACTTTAATAGAAATAGCATTTGGTTCAATAGTTTTTCTATATTTCATTTTCTTAATAGCTTCTTTTACTTTCAAAATACCAATTCTTCTAAAATAACTATAGATTATGTGCTTTGCATTGCTACCTATATTTTGCATGTAAGAGTTAGTAGATTCATCAAAAAATTTATTAAAATACCCTTACCAACTATCTTTCATTTCATTTTCTTTTACTAAAACTCTACCATTCTCATCATTAATTCACTCTACTAAAATTTCTAGATTTTCTTTCTCTGGCCCTAGCTAATTTATATATTTTATTTTTCATTTTCTTTTTACTTTTTAGATTTCACCTTCTAATTCTTGGGTTCTTGTGTACTTTATCCACTTTTTTTCTAATCTCGATATTAATATGTAAAACTAACAACATATGTTGATCTATTTTTAGAATTACCTTGGGTTCATTCTTATGTTAAGTTTTGTTTGGAATTACCTTACAATCTTTACACATTCTTTGATCCATTTTTGTAGTAAATAAAAAAAAAACTATTTGATTAAAATTTGAACCACTTTTAAATATATTTAAAAGTGGATCAAATTTTAATCAAATAGTTTTTTATTTAAATATTTAAATAAGTGGTACCATTTCTAGATACATTAAAATTTGAATTTTCTTTTACCAAAACCATATCATACATTAAAGTCTAGTCTAAATTTAGCTTCTTGTAACCATTTTATGTTACTTTTCCATATTATCATTATATCCATTAATTTCATACTTTTATTAGTTAAGATTCCTATATTATAAACTGTGCACTTAATTTTGGTGTTTTGGACTTTCTTACTTGCACTTGTCCATTAATGTATGAGAATTGTTACTTTTTTATTTGCATATGAGTGTCAATGCAAATTCTTTAACTTAAGAATGTAACACTTAGGGTGTGCAATGCTTCATTCTTGTTTTTTTTTCATTGTATTTGATTTCAATGCAACATGTCATTGAAAGGGTTACACCCTAACAAATTATCTTTAGAATTCATATTCAAGAGGCGTTAACAAGTTTTTATAGTTGGTTGCCTACTTAATGCTAACCCTCTTTTTTATCTAGGTTTAAAACTGAACCCTCCTTTTTTTGAGCTTAAGACTAGCTGTGAAGGGATGAACTTCCACAAGTGGAGTTCAAATTGGTAGTGTAATATGAACAAACTTGTAATAGTAAATTATAAAGCTAAGCATGTATCATGGATAAATTTATAAAGATAACATGTGTTAAGTTATGTCTCATGTTAGATGGGTAATTGGATCCTTGTCTAAATTCATTTACTTTACCTTGTATTTATACTCTCTAAGTAATGGGAAAACCCTAATGGTCTTTCTTTTCCTTAATATCAACTTGGTATCGGAAGTTAGGGTTTTGGAGACCTCTTGTGCAACCACATTTCCCTTCCCACCCTCTTTGTTCATGTAGTTTCTTCCCTTTGCGTGATGTCTATTTGATCCTATTGGCATCTCATCTTTGTTGTCCACTTAGGTTATTAGACCACCCTAGTTTGGTTTTGCCATTGTCCTCGTCATCGCCGTTGGTTGCTTGTTTGATGGTGTTCTCCCCTACTCCCCCAACTGCTTGGCTCATTGTAATGGTCGTTAAGTTGAATGAAGCCAACTACTTCCATTGGGTGCCCTCTTTCAAAACTTTTCTTGTCATTCATATGTGAGAACGACACCTTTACGATGACTCACTAGATGTCAAGGTGGAGTATGCTGAATGGTACATTGTTGACTACTCAATAGTGTGAAGGACTCTTTGATGAGCTTGATGTGTATTAGTTGCACACAATTGACTTTGTTGTTTAAAAGAGTCGTCATTATCTTCCTCATCGATTTGAACCTTAACTTGCATAATCACATTTGCAGGTAGATATTGGGCGTTGACATCGTGTTGTCACTGCATTTGACCTTTAATTGAGCTTTGCACGTCTTTGCACAATTTTCCTGCATCACTAGTCTTGGTTGAAGTGTTTGTCATGGTTGTCTAAAATAGTGGACTTGGGAGTCGTTCATTAGGCTCTAACTCTCATGATCACATGATCTCTAGGGGAATTGCTCGTGCAAGTCGTGTGTATTATGTGCAAAGCAATCATGTGTTAGACAAATGTTGGGATAAATACGACCATCCATCAAATATTGTAGCACATGTCATTGTTGACTCAATTGAACCTCTTCTGACTGTTAGTATAAGCTAAGAAGATTGTGATGAGTTACAACTTTATCAAGCCTAACATAGATCTTTCACCACTATAGCTCATGTTCTCACATCAGGTGTGACTTTGGATAATTCGTGGATAATAGATTTTGGTGCCTCTCATCATATTTCAAGTGAGTTTAAGTATGTTTCTAATACTTGTTTGCCTAAGTCTGTTATTCTTGTTGATGGGCATTCTAGTTCAATTTCAAGTGCCAATGCTTTGCTCCCATGGAGGACATTATCTTACAAATGTTCTTTACATACTTGAATTTTCTGTTAACTTACTCTCTATCAGTGCCATTGCAAAGCAACTCCATTATTTTGCCAGTTTTTTCTCTTTTCATTGTCTTTCAGAATCTGTGGGCAGAGTCTTGGTTTGGGCTTTGACCATGGTTGTAACGTATACGTGTTGGTAAAAGAGATTGCATCTCCTGTGCCTATTGTTATTGTGACACTTGGTGACTTGTCTCTGTTATGACACTGACGTCTTGGTTATCCTTCTTTGTAAGCTTTGAGCTTTCCTTTTGTCTATTTTTGTTCGTTCAATTTAGTGCAAGTTTTGTATTATAGGTAAATAGTTTTGTGCTATTTATAACAGTCATTAGTTATCTACTGTTTTTAGTCCTTTTGAGGTGGTTCACTGTGATATTTGGGGCTCCTTGCGTGTTATGTCTATGTTGGATTTCATTATTATGTGGTTTTCGTTGATGATTTCTCTTGTATGTCTTGATTATATTTGTTAATGAATTGTTAACATTTTATCGATGTACTCAACAATTTTCTTAATGAAATCCATAATCAATTTGATGTTATTTCAAAAAAATTTCATATTGATAATACATTGGAATTTCTCCATTTTGATGTGTAGTCCCTCTGTGAACAGTGTGACATTCTTCATCAGACCACTTGTATACATACTTCTCAACAAAATGACATGGTTGAGTATAAACATTGCCACCTCCTTGATATTGCTCGTACATTTAATGGTTGAGATGTGTGTTTCAAAATATTTATGGGTTGATGTGGTTGTCACAACTTGTTATCTTATTAACTACATGCCTACTTTTCCTTTAAGTGGGGACATTCTCTTTTGGCATCTTTCTCTTAATCGGGAGTTGCTTGCTTTATCTCATTTTTTGAGTGTGGTACACTCATGGTCTTAACAAGCTCTCACCTCTCTCAAGTACATGTTTATTGGGTACTCTCGCAATCAAAAGGGATGTCAATGTTATCATTCACCAACTCGTCAGTACATGGTCTCTGTTGATGTTTTGTTTATTAAGAGTACCCCTTACTTTTCTAACACACTTGTTCCTTTAGATGGTCCTATGTCTTGCCTAATTCCTGTTGACTAGAATGTTTTTTCTCCTTCCAAGGGTTTGTCACTAGCTCCTATAGCTTTGTCAAAACCTTTGCAGGTATACCAGCAACATTGGTCTCCCCTCCCTTGGCTACTGCTCCTCTAGCCATATATAGTTTCTTGTCCTATTGTGGATTTGGTTCCTTTAGATCTTGATTTACCTATTGCTTTATGGAAATGTACTTGCTCTTCTAAACTACATCCTATTTCTAGTTGTGTTTCTTATGCTCATCTTGCTCTTACTTTTCGTTGGTTTGTCCTTTCCATTTTTATGGAATCTATTCCTAGAAATTATTGTGAGGCACTTACCTTTCCTTTATGGAAGGCTGCTATGCTACTTGAGTTGTAGGCACTACGTAATCATGGCACTTTGCATCTTGTCCCACATCCCACGTCCACTTTTATTGTGGGAAGTAAATGGGTGTTTACTATTAAACGCAACCTAGATGACAATGTTGCTTGCTACAAAGTCCACTTAGTAGTTTGCGGCTTCACTTGGACATATGAAGTAGATTATGAAGTAACCTTTGCTTTAGTGGTGCGCTTAAATTCCATTCACATTCTTCTCTCTTTGTAGTCAACAATAGATGACCTTTTGCTCAACTTGATGTCACCAATGTGTTTCTTTACTGTGATATTGATGAAAAGGTTTTTATGGGGCAATTGTCAAGACTTTGTTGCTCAAGAAGAGACATAGGTTTGTCTTTTGAGAAAGTCCATTTATGGACTCAAGCAGAGAAGATGGTTTACTAAGTTCAGCATGGTCATCACTTTTTAAGGGTTTAAGCAGTGTACAATAGATCACTCTATCTTTATTAAGAAAATCTCTAGTTGATGTATCATACTAGTTGTGTATGTGGATGACATATTGTTGACAAATAATGACAATAAGCAACATCTTACAAAACACTTTGGCATAAAGGAAGCAAGCCATGATACTTTTTAAGCATTGAGATTGCACATTCAAAGAAGAGTATGATACTGTCCCAAAGAAAGTATGTTCTTGATATATTAAAGGAGACATGACAGTTAGGGTGCAAGCCTAAACCTACCCTTTTTGAGCAAAATCCTCCATTCTAGAATAAGTCTTCTACACCATTTTAGGATGTTGGTAGATATTGGTGTCTTATTAGCAAGTTAATATACCTCATTGTGATGAGACCAGACATCCCATATGTTGTAGGTGTCTTAAGTCAATTTCATTGGATTAGTGTGATGAGAATTCTTGCATGCATCAAATAAATCCAAGGAAAGGCTTGATTTACTCCAAACATGGGCATTCTCATGTTGTTGCCTACTCAAACTTTGGATATATAGGTAATAAGGTTAACAAGAAATCAACTTCAGGTTTTTGCACCTATGTTGGAGGAAACTTAGCCACTTGGAGAAGTAAAAGGTAGAATGTGGTGCCTAATTCAATGTTGAAGTAAAATACTGGTCAATGTCTCAAACTACTAGTGAGATGTTGTGGATAAGGTCATTTCTATTTGAGCTTGGGGTGAAGGTCTCGCCCATGAACATGTTTGTGACAACTAGACGACCATATATATATTCTACGAGTGCACTAAGCACATTGAGATGAACTGTCACTATGTTTGAGAACTGTCTTCCTAGCATTATTTGTACCCTATATACCAGATTTACTCAACGGCAAGTAGATATCTTCACCAAGGATTTGGGTACTTAGGGTGTTTAAGTATTGTCTTATATTGGATGGGTAATTGGATCCTTGTCTAGATCCATTTACTCTACCTTGTATTTATACTCTCCAAGTAATGTTGAAACCCTAATGGTCTTTCTTTTCTTTAATATCAACTACATGGACAAAAGTGCAACTAGCAAAAGATAGAATTAAATTATGAAGTAATATAAATAAAACAATGGAATTGTATCCATATTTTAAAAATCTTGCCATCTCTTGTCTCATCCTCCAAACTATTTTTACCTTCACTTTTTTGAATTACCTTCCAGGTTTTGATAACCATTTTGCCTTTGTTTTTGTTTTTCTTTGAGTGGTGTTTTTATTATTATTATTGATATGATCAAAAATATTGTCAACAGTCTTCCTGTCATGTTTCTGTGGTCCCTTGGGAAGTCGCATTTCTTTTTGTCAATACATGATGATCAGTGTAATTCTTTCTTAATGCCAAGAAATGTTTGCAATCAAACTATACTTTCCAACTAAACTAGCAAGAACACTACTCTAGTGACGTGTCCAATATTGAAGCAGAATGTCTATGGTTGTAAGGTGAAAAATACCGATTTGAAATTTCTTTGGCGATGCCTTTGTTTGTCACATGATCTTCTTAAATATTTTGTCTATTATGTGCTCAGAAATGTGTATGAACTAATGGTTACTTGTGTGAGTTTTTAGTCTGCCCAACATTCTTAATATGACGTTCATTTTCTACAACGGTAGTTCTGTTATTGCCATATCTTCCTAACATACTCTCATGTCTTAGTTGGTAACACTATCTTACATGTTGAACGGTTCCTGTACTTTGTTATTTCAGTACTTGGAAGGGCAAAAGGTTCGTGTCAACAAGGCTTAGAGAAGATCCCATATGAGCTTTAAGAGTGTAAACATGAGATGCTTTGTACACAATTAGGACTCAGGTAATGTATCCCAGTGTACATCATTTTAAACGGGCCATGCAATTTCAGTCAAAAATGCTTTTTCCCTTCACGTTATATTTAATTATTTCCACTTGAAAAAAGTGGCACCTCAGACAAAACTTGTTTCCGCAGTCGTGAATCCCGAGATTCTTTATTTTACAGAGGGGTTCGTAAAATCAAAATGGACCACACCAGCCACTACACTTCAATCCTGCCTTTTCTTCGGTGGGAAGATCTGTTCTTAAAAATTTTGATTCTTGTAAAGCCCTTGCCGGTAAATAATCTCTAATCGGTTCAGCCAGAACGATGAGCTTATTTTTCTTGCAGATAATTTAACTTAGAATGGTATATAAGTTACTTTTTCATCTTTACGTCGTTTACTATTTTATTCGCCTGTTCTATGATAGTAGAGTTTGTATGCTTTGGAAAATAGAACAGCAATGGAGAAGCATCGTTGTTGCCATCGTATCTACCGCCACCATCCTTCATTCTGTCTCAACAGTCTCTCTCTCTCGGTCTTGAGCAGTTGGACGATGGTGATGTGCACCAACCGGATGAAAGACGATGAGGTACTTTCTCTGCTTGCAGGTGGAAAGGTTTGAGGATGCAAAATCATATGATGTAGCCAGCCATGGCCAGCATGATCGTGCACCTTGCGTGCCATGCACCCACCGATTTGATGTTAGAAGAAAAAAAAAGTGGGCAGAAGGATGAATATGGGAAGATAAGTGGTGTGTTGACATCCGATTAAAAGAGAGAACCAGCAAAAGCAAGAGACCAAGTCAAAATTTCTTTGCATTGGGTGTGCGTGTAAGCATCCTGTTGAAGACAAGGAAGAAATGAGAAGATTTAGGGAAGGTTTGTGTTTTTAGAAATGGTAAGAAATGGAGTAAATTTTAACCTAATATTTTTCATCATTTCTTACCATTTTTAAAAGTACAAACACCCTATTAGTAGCAGCCAGCGGACGTGTTGGAGTTGAATGATGGTGTTTGGTGTGCAAGGACGTATTTGCCCCCAAGGTGACTTTCAAGCTCCCACTCAATTTTATCGCAGGGAGGGTGGGTGCTAGGGTCAAGTAAAGGTTAAAATGATACACTAATTTTGTCTAACCATTGAGTCTACCTTGCTAGGCATCCAACTCTTGTAAATGCACCATTAGGCTGTGCAAAATACACGGTGGTGCCTCTAGTACTCAAATCATATTTCCAAAGGCTTCATTGCACCCCCAAGGCATTTACAAAGGCATTCACTCACTCGAAGATTCTCAAGCATCGCAAGGAGAGAAACATTGGGATTTAATTGCTAGCTTGAGTAAGTTTGTTTTATGTTAAAAGCCTAACTTAACTAGGTCGTAGTGAAGGTTCCTTGGGGTTTTGCCAAACCTTATATACCCTAGACTCTTTAGGTGCTCCTTAGGCTCTCCATAGGGTTAAAAACCTTAGGCCCTATTGCTCTTCTAGTTGTAAGGAGAATAGACTTGAGTTTTGTTTGATAAAATTAATAGATCAGGTGAGTTTGAAGTTTACGTTTTTTTTAGGTTGATACAATTCTCAAGGTAAGAAAATTTCTTTCTATTTTTTTCTTTGACAATTATAATAAAAATCTTTACTTTTGATATACTATTTAGTAAAATATATATTTCGTATAGTAAAAATTTCATGAAGTTCAATACCAAATGAAGTCTAAGTGGGTTTTGATAAGAAATTATGGATGGTTTGAATTAATACAAGGCTTAAGTGATGAGTAGAGGATTTAGGGACAATCACTGTAAATTTTGTGTTTCTATGCTTTTGGGCTTCATTTCTTTTATTTTCGTAACATTTTGTAATTTAATTTCATATTTACTAAAAATTTTGTTTGATTTAATCATAAATAAATTAAATTTACTGTTCACCTTCTTTAAGTGAAACCAATCTATTTTAACGTCACTATTTTGTACAACAGTAGTAGAGTTGGTCTTTTTCTACACATGCGTTCAACAGGTAGGCAACAGAAGAAAAAAATTATACTTGTAGTTATGAAAAAATTTTAAATTTTTTGACATGTACAAATACCTTAAAATTCGAATTTGTTTTTAAAAATTTTCTTTTCCAAGATTTTTGATGTGTACAAACCCTTCTTTAGGCTTTAAAATATCGATCTTTCCATAATTTTAATTTAGAACTGATCTTTAACTTTACCTTCATTAGTTAAAACTTTACAATATTGAATAGAGTACATGGTCGTTGGAAATAAAGCCATGACTAGTTGAAAATTTTACTTAGTGACAAGTCTTTGAAAGTACGAAAAATAATGAAAATTTTGACTTATTATTTTCTATCATTTTTTTTCATTTTTCATACTTTTCAAAAATAAAAATCTTATAGTAAAGCACAAATGGTAAAACATTATTACAAACTTAAAATTATTAATGAAAATTAAGTCAATAGAAACAATATACTATTTCAAAATAGATTCTACAAGAATGGACCACCTAAGTAGGAATTGCTAAAAAAAGGCCTTCCTTACATCTCACAATTTTTTTGCTCTCTTCCTCTCACACAAGCTTAGGAATTCAACAGTGTAGAGTGTTAGACTTGATGACAACCTAATCATTCTACTGCAGTAGGTTTGATTTGTCCCTTTGGAGACATTTGATGAGATTGAAGGGGTAGGTTCACTTTGGTCGCCGCATGGATTAAGACTTGGCAGTGATTTCATTTTTCATTGGTGTATGGTCATAGGGTGCATTTGTTTGCACCTATTTTTAATTTCTAAAGTGGGTTTGAGTAATTTTAGGAATGGTGTAAACAAACATTACTTTTTTAATTCTCCTAACTATTCTTACATTGAGGCACAATGCTCTAACCTAATTTAATTTCCACCCCTTTAATAAGTAGCTTAGGCACAACTCCTTGAGTTAAGAGCCACTCCACATTTGTTTTGAAACTTTCAAGATGACGCTACCCTCCTTCGCACTTGTTGGTCGATCACTCTTTATTTTTGAGAGAGAGAGAGAGAGAGAGAGAGGAACATGAGAAATGAGAAAAAGAAAAATTAAGGAAAAATATTGTATTCTTACCTTTTTAAATTTAAGATTTAAAATAGCTTTTATAATAAAAAATATTTATAATAAAAAACTTTTAAAGGTAAAATTAAAATTTTATAAAAGTTTTACTATTCTAACAAACAAATGTAACTCCTGAACTATTGTTATTTCTTTTAAACACTGTTTTTTCAAAATGTAACTATAATACTATTCTAAGAGCTAAAAGTTGTGAAACAAGCACACCCATAGACTTGGTTAATTCCAATATTGTTTGAGATATTTAAATGTATTTTCATTGTGCAAATTAGTAGGAGGGCATGTGTATATATATATAGATTTGTGAATATTCTGTAGTGACGTTTTCTGTAAAATGATGTATTCTTTGATGTAGAATTATTTGATTTGGTTTGCAAACAATAAGAAGAATGTTAAGTAGAGTAATTTTTCCTATTATATAGGAATATGTACTTATGTATTATAATTTATAGAAAGAAACAAGCTATTTGTAGAATTAATGATGTATAAATTTCTAAGTAGAATATTGTCTCATAATATCTCATAGAAGGCAAGTGAAAACCGTAAGCCGAAGGATGTGTTCCAATATGAAGAATGATATGAAAGTGTCCACAAGTGCCTTTTAGGAAGGGTTTGTGTCTTTTGAAAATCAATAAAAAGAAAAATTTTAAAAAAAATTTATTGTTAAAATTTTAAAAACTGGAAATGGAAAATTTTATAAGGGTATTTGTGTATCTTACGAAAATATAAGAAAATTTATATTTAATTTTAAAAAAATTAAAAAAATTAAAAAAATTCTAGATTTTTAATATTTCAATAATAAATTTTTTTTCGGATTTTATTTTTCATTAATTTCTAAAAGGCACAAATCCCACCTTATAATTTTTTTTTTTTTTTTTTTTTTTTTCCATTAATGGATGAACAGACTTCACCTTAAACATAATGTCTACTCATGAATCTATTATTAAAGAGACTGTAAGCATCATGGGTGCCTACAGTTATCTCTTTTTAATTTATAGAATATTGTTGTCGTAGATCTTATTATTATTATTATTTTGTAGTATTACTTGTTATGAATGTTAGGATCATGAGCTTATTGGAAGAGGGTGAATGGTGAATTGCCAACATCACAGAGATATTCAATGAAATCAGTTATGCAATTAAAAATAAATCAAGAAAATCCACACATGCATAAAGGGGTTCAAATTTTTTTTATAGTAATTCACCAAACATGTTATGTACTCCGCTTCTTAAACCTTTGCTTGAGTGTTTTCACTATGATTCAATGTTTCATAGGTTCATACTACAACCTTTACAATGACCACAATCTTGTACAAGTGTTTTATGGTCTCAACATCTACACTCATTGCTTTTGCAAACTCAACAATAATCTTTATTGACCTTATTCTCTTCCCAAACATCAACCTTGCAAGCCTCACTTCACCAATCATGAAATTCTCACCACAACCCAATGAGTTAAGCCTTTTGACTCCAAAATAGAATTACACAGGTGAAAAGCCACAAACAATAAAGCAAGAAGAAAATTCAAATGCCTTCCGCAAAAAGATTAGAAAACATGACAACACAATAGTCGCACAATAAGCTTTGTATTGATTCATTGTCTTTGTTTTGTTCTTGTGCATCTCCTCACTTTTATAAATTTCCAGCTTCATCTTTGATATGACAATCAATTATCAACAATTATAGAAAATCTTCAGATCTTTTCTCTATTCATAGGATTAATGAATGCTACATTTTTTTAGACATGTCAATTAAGTTGTGCTCAATTATGTCAGCATAACCTAACATGGTCAAATCGTATTCTTGACTAACATAGTAGGGTTAGGTAGGTTGTGATTTTTTTGATTTGTATTGGCACGACACGATCCACTTGAGCTTCATGTGCCAACATAGCATGAGTGAGCCACGATCCACTTGAACTTCACGTGCCAACATAGCATGAGTGAGCTGTAGGCAAAATGGTGGAGGATGGGGACCTATGAAAGTGCAAAGGCTGAAGGTGCAGACTCTATAGAGTGGGTGGTGACAGGTCGGTAGTGACTCTAGTGAGGTGTAGGTGAGGGTGAGGGGTGAGGGGTGAGGGGCAAGAGGATGAAGGATTGAGTTAGGGTTTTTGGGCGAGGGGTGACGGGGTGAGGGCGGATGCGCCAATGTAGGAAACAATGAGGGTGGATTGGAGGAGGATGCATTTGGGCGGTGGCAATGGGAGAAGGGAAAAAATTGAAGAAGAAGAAGATGAGGAAGAAGAAGTCAGTGGCAACAGGTGGATGACTACAATTCTGCAACAATCGGGGACCTTGGGGGTGCATCACAATGGGTGGATGGGAGGATGGATGACAATGGGCAACACAACGGACAGACGGCAATGTGCGAACAAGCAATGACAATGGGCAGACGGGTGGTAGCAACGAGTGGAAGGACAGGTTGCAATAGGTAGGAGGATTTTTTCCCATAAATGGTTGTTGAAACCAACCATTTCTCTTCATCCAATTCTCAATCTCATATTGTCATCACTAAATCTCTAATCTTTTCATTTCCTCTTATGTTCTTCTACTCTTCAAAATTTTCAATTTCTCAATTCTCAAAAACTCTTTCTCTCAAAGTTCTCAAACTTCTCAAAGCTTTCAATTTTGCATGTCTTACAATGAAGATTACGATCTCAGCTCTCACAAATTTGTTGTAGTTTTCACTCTCTCAAGTCTCCCTAAAGTGTTGTAATCAATGGAAACTACTGGAGCGTCTAGATCAACTCCAAAAAAGTCTAGAAAAAGAGCTTCAATATGAGCAAGTATATAGTCAAGATGAAGACTATGGTAAATGACACTGTAGATGAGAGAATATATTGCAACATTTGTAATATCAATTTTTCTTGCAAAACTTTTATCGGTACAAGTTAATTAGCTAAGCACATAAATACATGTGAAGTTAAACATAATAAAGATAAAACTATTCAAACATAATTTTCTTTTACTCTTGAGGTAGTATTTCTTCATGGAATTATAATCCTAGAAAAGCTAGGGAATTACATGTAAAATTTGTTTGTGTAAATAATTTATTGATTAATTTTTTAATGAATATATTTCTCAAGCTTAATTATTATCTACAATATAAACATGTCTTTGGGAACATTATTAAACAAGATATTATTGAAACTTTTAACTTGTTTAGACTTGAACTAATTAATGTTATATCATTTGGTATGCCTTGTAAAAAAAATTTCTATTGATGTTCAACATAGATAGAATTCTTTATATATAATGTTAGATACTTATTTACTTTATAAAGTACCAATAAAAATGTATTATAATCGTAATTTTTTTGATTATAACAAAACATTAACAAGTGATTTTAAAATTGTTGAGTGTCTTGTTGAATTTCTAAAATATTTTTATGATGTAATTGCTACATTATCTTATTACTCTACTTCCATTTATGCATTGCATTCTTTGTATGAAATTTCTTTAGCTTTAATAAATATGAAAATTTTGAATTTTTTTCACCAATAGTATATAAAATGAAACAAAAATTTTTAAAATATTGACATGAAATTCCAATATTATATATTTTGAGTGCTTATTTAGATCTTAAGTGTAAAATAAAATATGATTGTAAATTAACAAGAAAAATACAAAAATGCTTAGGTGTATATCTAACACTAACGGCATAAATAATACATGATAATTTAAATAGAATAATTTATATGCATAAAAATACGAAATTGGAAGAATTCTAACTTCACCATCTATGCCATTAACATCAACATCATCAAAAGAAATAACTCTGAGTTGGAAATATCTACATGGATAAGTTGATGATTGATGGTGATATTACAATCATTTTCACATAATATATCTAGAAATGAATTAGCAGTTTTTAATTTCACCAATCATTAATATTTACGGTATGAATTTTCTAATTTATTCGATACATTAGATTCTAATTTTATCATTTATAACTAAAAATTTATTAACAATTTTAGTGTCTTCAATAATTTGTAAATATATTTTTAACATTAGTGGAAGTTTATTTGATGACTAAAAGTCTAGGTTAAAGAGAAGATATTATATGTATAAAAAATTAAGAACTTGCTCAAACTTGTAAGTAAAAAAAATTGATAATAGGATACATGAATTTTCCCTAACAAATATTTAAATATGTTAACTTTTTGAAAATATTATAACTTGTAAACTCTGTAAAAGACCAAAAGTGTAAAATATATGTAATTTTTTAGAATTTGTAATTTTTTTATTGAAAAGAACTCTTGTATTCTTGTAATGTTTTTAATAAATAAACTAATAGACTTTTATTAAGTAGCATATCTTTTCAATGAAACAAAACATTTTAAAAAAAATTGAATTGTGTTAGCTATGCCAATATAGTTAAATTGTGTTAGTTAATAATATGTGTTTAATCCAGTTAGACCAATGGATTATGTTTGAACTACATTCTACTTTCCTTATTATGAATGACATAAATAATATCGTGCCTATTAAAAATTTAGACTCGGGGGTTTGTGTTTACTTAAAGTTAATTAAAAGGAAAAATTTTTAAAAATTTCATTGTTGAAATGTTAAAAATCTAAAATATTTTTAATTTTTTTAAATTAAATATAAATTTTCATAAGGTGCACAAATGATTTTATAAAATTTTCTATATCTAGATTTTTAACATTTCAATAATGAAAAAATTTCTAAATTTTCCTTTTTATTAATTTTTAATAGACACAAACCTCTCGTAGGAGTCTATTTATATATGTCAGGAGAAATAGAAATTTAGAAAATGGATAAAAAAAAGAAAAAAGAAAATTAGGAAATAGAAATTTTTTTAGAACCATTGGTACACTTGGTAGAAATTTTAGAAAATTAATTTTTTAAAAATTATAAATATTCTATATTTTAATATTTCAAATATAATTCATTAATTCATATTTTCTATATAGTTGTGAGTTTAACGATGGTTAAAAAATGTTGAATAAGACACATAAGGTTAAAAAAATACATTGTAACGAAATTTTCATAAATTGTATGAATTTTTCTAACTTAATACATAGAAAATGGTAAAAAAAAATCTATTATTATGGTGATTGAAAAGTTTAAAAACTTTTCCTATATTTTCAAATACTTTTTCTTTTTCAAAATTAGTAAAGAACACAAACTCCGACGCAACTTATTAATACCTCTATCTACATGTGTTTTAAACGGGGCGGATGTAAACCCGACCCG
The DNA here is from genome assembly GCA_024699675.1 of Amphibolis antarctica. Taxonomy (NCBI): domain Eukaryota; kingdom Viridiplantae; phylum Streptophyta; class Magnoliopsida; order Alismatales; family Cymodoceaceae; genus Amphibolis; species Amphibolis antarctica. The sequence goes on along the minus strand of JAMKPZ010015520.1, from coordinate 13,819 downwards.
TTTATAACCTTGGAAGTACCCACATGACCACATCGTGCAGTCATCTTCCTCAACAATGGCGAGAGCAGAGGAAGAAGACTACATGGGAGATCTGTCTCTCTTCCTCCCACCTGACCAACTCCTTCCCTCCTCCTCTTCCTCCTCCTCTTCCTCCTCTGCATCCAAGAAGAAAGATGTACCGGCACCAGGATCCAAGAGGCCGAAGTTGGTGCCGTGGCAGGAGCAGCGGCGAATCGACCGGGAAACGAAGCAGAAGAGGGAGGACGACCTGACTGTGGCAGCGACGAAGACGCAGATTCCTCAGTCTAACGTGGGGTTCAGGATGCTCAAGATGATGGGATACAACCCCGGGTCGGCGCTCGGGAGAGAGGGCACTGGGCTTGCTGAGCCGCTGGGGCTGGAAATCAGACGGTCGAGGGCGGGGATTGGGAGGGAGTCGGAGGTGGAGAGGAGGGAAGGAAAGAGGAGGGAGATGGTGGATAGGAGGAGGCGTGTGGAGGAGGGGAAGAGGAGGAGGGAGGCGGATTTAATGATGGAGTTTGGCGTGAGGCAGAAGATGCAGTGGAGGAGCAAGAGTGTGGAATGGGATTACAGGAAGGCAGAGGCGGCTCTGGCACAGCTGGAGAATAGGGAGGTTGTTGTGGAAAAGAAGGAAGAGGAGGAGGAGGAGGAAGATGAGGAGGAGGAGAAAGAGGAAGAGGAGGAGGAACACATTAAAGAAGAGGTATGTTTTGGAAGAAAAGGTTGAAACTTTGATGAATTCTATATCAGTTAACATGTTTATCTGGTCAATATATGTTTCATTGGTTACATGACTAATATATGCTTCATTATTTACATTACCATTTGTGCATATACCTACTGCACTATAGGCACTTCAATTATTTGTCAATAAGATTTTTACCGTTGATAGGAGAATCCCTTGCACAGCGATATGTTTCTTTTTTTAAATTATCATTATTGTCCTAGGAAAAATAATTGTAATTGCCATGGTAATTCCTGGTGTGAAGGCATATATTAAAAAAGAGGGGATTCTCACTGCATGGAAGTATATTCAGCTGAAACAAACCTAAGAGTTTATAAAAGATTCAAGAGCAATGAGTCGTTGAGTATAAAAGGGTATATGCGATGCACTAAGCTTCTATCAATATAGGATTTGAGGATCAAATTTTAGGTTATCCTAAGAGACTACTTAGGATATGAATCTGACTTTTATTTCATAATAATCTTATTATTATTGTAGACACTCATCATCAACAATGGCACACGAATGATGTGTGTGTTTTTACATAGAAGAGGTTGAATCACAAATGAGATAAATTGAAGGTTTCAAAGGCTTTATTGTGGGCATAAAGCCCAAAAAAGAAGAAACCAAAAGAAAACTAGATAACTATAGATTGTAGGAAGCCACCAAGAAGGAGAAAAGGGTTTTAGTTGAGGAGACCACTTCATTGATGCACATCCTAGAATCATCAATGACCACAACATTTCTATAGTGATAGGACTAGTATATGACGTGAAAGAGCAAAAGAATCTTGTGCTTCGATGCATAGAGTTCTCCTTTCTTGGTGAGAAACATCAGATCAAGGAGGTCCTTCCATTTGTTAATCATTACTACTAGTTGGATCACTAAGTTGAGTCATTAAAAGAAGTATGACATATGTCCTCATCATCCATGATAAAGATAGAGCCTTTATATATAGAGGCTACAAGGAAAAGACAAATACAATGTGGGACTAAGCCCATTACATACATAATTATTACACTCTAATACTCTCTCTCAAGCCAGAACAGCTAGCTTACAACTAAATCAAGAACTTAACAAATATAGGTAAAAACACCAAATGCATAAAGAAACATAAAAATTAATTACTTTAATAGTAGTAGCGATTGAAGGCATTAGTAGTTTCTATAGCAAAAATAATAACAATAAGAATAATCTATGATAAGTTTAGGAAGAATGATATCTCAAATGGTAGTAGATTAACTATCAAATAATAAAATTTAAGGTAGTAAAATAGATAGTCTATTATCAAGAAATAAATATTAGATGTGATCTACCCTTATGAGTTTTTTCCTTATGATTTTTTTCGTCTCTCTTTTTTTTACTTTTTACTTCCCTTTTTCACTTCCACCATATTTTTGACAAATTTTTTTTTAAAATTATCCATTTTCCATCTATCTCCTTTAATATTTCTTCTTTTCCTTTTTGCTAAGCATATGCTCCATAGCACTCTTCCTCCAATTCTTCATCAACTCATTTATACGTAAACACAACATTGAAAGGACATGTTGTAAGCAAAGCCTTTGTTTGTTTCAGCTTTGTGGACTTGAGTTTCAGCTCCACACAAGTCATCACATGCCATCATTACTACACAAACTCCCATGTACAAATTGTCATCACACAATTTACTATGTAATTTTAACATCATTTGTTTCACTACTTTCAATTTTAGCTCTCTACAGTTATTGAAACTGGCTCTACACCTTGGCCAGGTAGAGATGACGACAAAGGAGAGGAAGGTGGTCATGGCTACAGGCATTGGTAATCTCATTAGTGATGGTAGAGTCGCTGAATTGGGTATGAGAAGGACAACATTTGTTTGTTGTGTAAGAGGCAATGTTGTCAGGTACTTTTGACAACATTGGATACCTTTAGGCAATGCAATAGTTGGGGAGGCACTTGGGGGGGATGGTGACAGTGGTTGTGGCCCTTATGGTAGGCAGAAAGGTGTAGTGGTGGAAAGGCAATTGATGGCTAGCATGGTGGTTACTGGTGGGCTAGGGTTTAGAAGGAGGATGGTGACTAGGATTTTGGGGTGTGTAGGAGGGTGGCCAACAATGGCTAGGGTTTCCTTTCTCTCCACTCATATCTCTCACACAGTTGATTGTCAAAATTTATGCTTTGATATCATGTTGAAACAAAGAAATTGGTGGAAATAGAATATGTTTCATTAATGGGGACCACTAACAATGTGGGATTACAAGAAAAAGACAAATACAAGACTAACAATGTGGGACTAAACCCACAACCCACACATAACCATTATAGTCTATCCCTCACATACAGTGAGCACCTTGGAAAAGTCCCAACAATCCATCGTGCTCTAAATTCATTTGTGACCAGCTTGCTGTGAAGTAACAGCCACATGAAGGCACCTGATCTTGAAAGGGGATTTAGCCTTCTACACTGATCTTGCAAAAGCCCAGCAATCCGGTAGTCTTATGCTGTTGAAGAAGCATCTTATAACAGCTTTGCACTGAGAAGCATCTTGTTGAATCTGCAGCCTAAATCACCAGGTCTGGCTTGCTACAAAGACTGCTTTCATTAGGAAGAATACAAAGCAGATGTGCAGCCTCAATGGTTTCATCATCCTTTAAGTTCGTCCTGAGGTTGAGGTTCCAACCACCCACCAGCTCCTGCCTGCAAAAATTACCACTAACCTTGTACCACAAGTTCCAGGCTCATGAAGCCACCTGTCCGGCCAAAAGAGAGTTGTTTACCCTGTCCAACCTTCCCAATTTGAGTAGGCCCACGTTGAAGAGTTATCACCCCTGTCCATCCTGCCATATTTACTGGAAATAAATTTTGATCAGAGGGCATCTTTTTGAGTAGGACCAACACTAGTACCTCCTGCTGCTCCATGTTAATGCCTACCATCTGAGTTCTTATCAAAATTCTCATGTAGCCCTGAAATCAGCACAAACACCCTTAGAATGAAATTCAGATTCTCTACCTGATCAAACAAGGCCTTGGAAAAGATCTGCATAGTGCATACTGAACAACTGCCACCCTTTGATGACCAGTCCTGTAATCTGTGATCAATCTTCAGCTATGCCACAAAACCATCAACTGAGCTCCTTCCCAGCAAGAAAGTAGTTTGTGACGATTGAATGAGCCTGCCAATGACCTGGAGCACTGTGTTTGTGAGGACCTTTGTGATAATCTTTAAAGTTGTGTTCATTAAGCTAGATGACCTGAAGTCATTCACATCCTTTGTCCCATCCTGCTTCAGAATCAGAAAAATAAAGGATCTATTAATTGCCTCAAGAATCAAGTTGCTCCCCACAGGTCCTGGAAAACCACAGCAGAATCACAATGTCTCAAAAAAATGCTGGAAAAATATTGGAGGGAAGCCATCCAGGCCAGGCACTTTTTCTCCTGCCATGCTAAATGCAGCGGTCTTGCATGAGTATTGCTTGTTTAAAATCAAATAACCAGTAATTTTGGTAAAAAGAACAACAATTTGGTTTTTGTCAGTTTAAATCTGCTCTTTTTGGTCTTTAACAACTACACGTGAGAAACATGTGCACTGACCTGATATTGGTCCCTTTTTTTGTAGGATCTGCAGGGCATATTAATGAAGTTAAGGGAAGAGCATCGATATTGCCTTTATTGTGGATGCCAGGTAAGTTTGTAGGAAAATGTGCCTTTTGTCATACTTGGTCAAGCTGCACTTTGCATTCCCAAATAGTGTCTATGCCAACTCATTACCAAAAAAAACCATAAAAAAAAAACAGTTTGTCAATGGAATCACATGTGTTCTTTTAAATTTTCAAATTATTTAGTGTTGGGAAATATACATTTAATTAGTTCTTTTTTAGAAAAGGGTATTTCTGACATTTTTTTGTTGCTTGACATGATTTTTATGTTTCTCTTGTTTCAGTATGAATCAGCGGAATCTCTAGAAGCAAACTGCCCAGGACTTACAGAAGAAGACCACTAGTAGCTCCCTGCATGGGTTGGTCTTGGCTGCCTGTTATTTGATGTGTTTGATAATGTTAATGTTTTTACATGAAATCAAACTAAAGTTTTCTTTCTTTACAATAAAGAAGCTCATTTTTATGATTACAGCCCATCAAGGTCGAGCAGCACAACAGCAGCTGCAGTAATGAAGAGGGAAAGAGAGAAGACTGCAACATGAATCAGCAGTTCTTCCTGATAGGATTCCAACTTAAATGTGTCTATGTGCCCATTTCCTGGCTGCGAGGTACAGGTTCCTGAGAGGTTCACCACTACATCGTAGGTGTGGCTGTTGTAACATTAATTGGAATTTTTCTTAGCGAAGTCGGTGTATGCTAGCGCTCACAGGAGATTTCTAGACTTTTTTTCACAAAAAAATCATAAAAAAAATTTACAATTAAAATAAAATTTATCTATTAAATTGACGTCTTCTGTAAAATAATACTTATCTACCAAACTAATATCTTTGGTGAAAAATACCAAACCATCTGGAAAGAATTACGTATATAATTTTCCTGAATTTGTGTACATCTAAAGTTTAAAATTTAACGTTTAGAGATTGAGAAGTGAATGATTATCTTTATCGCAAAAGTACTTTCAGAAGTGTATTCTCGTATCATTGGATTGAAAGGTATGTTTGTGAGTTTTTTTTTATAAATTCTTATATATCATTATTATTATATAAATTTTTATACATGAATATTATTACTGTTTGATTGATTCATTATATCTCTCTACAATGTATGGTAAACATAGTTAAAAAATTCTATAATAAATGTAACTTAAGTTATATATCGAAATTGATTTTTAACTTATATAAACAGGAGTTTGAGATATTCTCGTTAAACTTATCTGTTTAATAAAATTAAAATTTAATATTTAGTAAATTTACCGTAAAACTTTAGAGTTTTCTATCGCACATGAGAATAATCATATTTATTTGAATAAGTTATCTTTACTTCAAAAGGTTGCGAATAATCAGATTATTGGATTCTACATGTTTTTGCCGTCTTTAATATGCAAGTGGTCTTCAGACACTTAACTTTTTGTAATAAATAACTCATGATACGACCCTTTTTTTGTCGTAGATGGGGAGAAAATTTAATGTTAAGAATAATATTATAATAAATTTTAAAAGAATAGATTTAACGAAGATGAATTAAAAATTTAAAATACTGTTTATCTAAAATAGTTGTAAATTTAACAGATTTTTCAGTAATTTAAATAATAAAAATTTATATAATAATAATAATGTTAAAAATACTTTAAAAATTAAAATGAACGGACACCAAATAAGACCGCGAAAGCCTTATCGTCGATTCGTTAATAGTAAGGGAGTATTTTCGTGAGATACGGTTAAATTTTACGATTTAAGATAAAATTAATTTAATTTTATAAATAATAAAAAATATAAAAATTATTTGTAAATATAATTATACTGTATAGACGTGATTAGCACAATATAAAAACGTAATTACAAACACAACAAACAAGACCTGTGGGCAAGAGAGCTAAAGAGGCCAATGGAAGGGGGTGGCGGAGGAAGCATCGTATTCGCTGCTTCCCTGATGAAAAGCTAGTTCAGGCTCGCCGGAGAACTGCCTGTTGCGGCTGCTTGTGCTTGGTCCGGCTCCAGGAACAAGACCCATCTCCTGCGGGATCTCAAGCACGCCTCCGCTGGAACAAGGTTCCTTGAAATCCCATGGACTGCTCGCCGAACCAGCCGAATGAGACGCAGGGGCAGCCGCAAAAGTGTTTGTTGAAATGACCGGTGCTCGGCTGCCGGCAGTCCATGGGTTATTTGACAGAAGAGAGAGAGCACGGATGGAGTCCGGGTCTCCAACGCATCCGCCGGGGTGTACTTGGTGATTGGGAACGAAGGACCCACCCCCCGATCGTCGCCCGAATGGATTGGGCAGTTGGGTCTGGACTCCGCCGGAAGAGGGGAGTGGCCCTTGCCAGTAGGGGGTGGTGGCAGGATGGCGATCGGGCCAGGCATCGCCGGTGACAGCACGCTGCCTAGGATGGGTGAAGGGCACAAGGAAGCCCTCAGGCCTGGGAAGATCATCTGGGTGAGAAGACGAATGCAACCAAAAAAAAAAAAAAAAAAACAGGTGAGTGAAGCATGAACAGAGAAATCAAGGCAACGGGTTATGGCGGTGCTCTCCTGGAAACAGATCTAACCATGGAATGGGGATGACGGAGGCCCGACCGGTGGCGTCTTTCTCCGGCGTTCATTGTGTCCCGCAAGTCGTCTGCGGCAGCTGCGCTTTCCTTGGTCAAATTCGTGCAGCTGATGGAACCTGCAATGCACAAGATCAAAGCAATTGGTTCCAGAGTCGCGAGTCCTCTTCCGATGATAGCAGAAGAAGAAGAAGAAGAAGAAGACGACGACGAACAGCCCAATCACCTGCTGCACTGCTGACAGAACCTCTGGTCGACGCCATTGACGACCACCTTGGGTGATTTGGAGTGCATGCCGCACACCTTGTGCCTGCGGTAGTAAGCCTTGCCACCGGTCAGATCCACATTGCACCCTTCCACTTGGCACCTGGGCTGCTGCTGCTGCTGTCGCTGTCCCACACCACCCCTCCCTTTCTTCGCCGGCGCCGGCGACTTGCCAGAACCCACGACATCTTCGAAATAGATCTTCCTCCCAAACTTGAGTCCGGGTGGTGGGGTGCTCGGGACTCGTCCGTCGGACGAAGCGGACTCGTCCGTCGCGTTGGCCCCAGAACCACCCGCGGAGCCCTTCTCCATCCTCCACAACCCCTTATCACCGTCGCCGCTGCCGTCCATCTCATCCATCCATCGTGGCCCACGCCGGAAGGGGGGGAAGCAGGCACGGGTGGTGGGTGAGGTCTCCGCGCCTCCGTCTCTCTCCGCACCCACAAGAGCGCGGAGCCGAGAGGGAGATGGCACTGGGATTTGAGAGTGGGGGCCGGACACGCACACCAATCCGCGTCGTGAGGGGGGGCCATGACAGCCGTGGTTGCAGAAGCAGATGGACAAGACGCTGCTGCAGAACCCGCAGGTGCTTCCACATCTTTTATCCATGTTATTTTTCAAAAGTATTATGTTTGGATAATTTTACGTTGAAGTTTATATTTAATACTATAAATTTTAGTAAAAGAATACTTAACTACTGCAATATTATTTCAATGCTAACATTTGTTATCGTTGCTCCGATGTTAAAATCTACCTTGACATTTTTGAAATAGGTTTTTATTTTTATTTTATTATTGATAAATGTATTTTTCACTGCATTTACTTTTCGTTAAAGTGTGAATATGATTGGATAAGTATTTTCACGATCGCTCTTTTTTAACCTTCTTTTTGCGCACTTCCTGTCACTCTTTCCGTCGTCTTCTTCTTCACGTAGTCCTATGAACCCTACGAAGAGTCCTCATTACTACTTTTTTCTAATCTTTTTTCTCTTTACACAATCACGTGAACTCGATACAGTGAGACTACTTGTACCCACCTCTCTCTCTTCCTGGCCTTTTTCACCTTGTGCCAGTGAATCTAATACTGTGGGGTACTTATAATTTTCTCTTTCTACGAACATTCCTCCACTTCTCCCCTCTCTGTTTAGACGAAATTCCTCCGGTCATCTCCTCCACGAGACAAACTCTTCCGCTCGCGAAGGTTCGTAGTGTTTGCCTCCTGGCTAAGGCAAACACCATGTCCGTTGTGTTAGCAAACACAATGGGTTGTGTTAGCAAACACGATAATGAATATTTTTCAAATTTTTTTTTTTTCAAAGAATATCGTATAAAATATATAAATATTGATATAATAAGAAACATGATAACAAAATAATAATAATAATAATAATAATAATAATAGATTAAAGAATATAAAGGTAGTGATAAAAATTAAAAGTACTTCTAGAAGTTAGAAGTAATGTTTGTGAATAAAACTTAAGTATTTATTAAGGTTAATAAGCAAAATTATGAATATATAAAAGATTTTTACTTAAAGTCTCTGTTTGAATACTTGGAATTCATGAAAAAAGAATTTATAGAAATTTACTTTAGAATACTAATTCTCATTATTTTTCAATCCAGGTATAATGTTTGAGTATTTTTCGTCTCACATTTTTCATTTTCTCCCTTTAGAATACAAGGGATATTTAAAGTACAAATCACTTTCATGTTTGTGTATCATTCTATTTTTAATATTCTTCTTATTTCTAATACATGCACAAATCACTTTTATTTTTACAGTTTTTCATTGGTCATTTTCATTTTCGATATATTTTTAAATTCTCGTTATTTCATTTCTCATCATTTTCAAATATACAAATGGACCTAAAGATTTAAACTATCAAAATATCATTTGATAACTATTTTTATAATTATTATATTAAAATAATTTTAGTCTGAAGTTTTAAATTTGATATCATAAATTTTAATTAATTTTTTTAATTATTAAAATATTACTTTAATGATTTACATATAATTGTTATTAGCTATTTTTATTTTTATTTTTGTAAATGTGACTAACGATTGGGTCTAATTAGCTTGATGCATCTACTTCTATGGGTTCAATCGAAATTATTCTGACAGCTGTTTTTGCTATTTCGTTGAAGTTTTTTCTTTATTGGTCTGAAAATAATACTTTTACTTTTTTATCATCGGTCTATTTGTACATCTTAAAAATCAAAAAATTAGAAACTTTAAAGAAAAGAAAAAGAAAAATAAAAATTAGGAAACGAAACAATTTTTAGGATTGTTTATACATGTTACAAAAATCATAAAAAATTAATTTAAACAAAATTTATAAATATTCTATATTTTATTATTTTAAATATAATTCTATATTTTTAGTGTAATTACGAGTTCAACAATGATCAAAAGAGGTTAAATAAGATGTACGAGATTAGAAAAATATGTTATGATGAAAATTTTATTAACTGTCGTAATTTTTCAAACCTAATAGGTAAAAAAAAAAAAAAATCTATAATTACTGTGACAAAAAGTTAAATTTTTATATATTTTTTAAAATACACAAAATTCTAAAATTTTTAAAATATTTTATTTTATTTTTCAAATTTCCAAAAGATACACAATCCCTGTATATTTACCCTAATTTCCAAAATATTGTAACCAGTTAGATTTTAATCTTCCGAGTTACCTTTCCAATGGACAGACAAGACATTCACGAAATGTTGTCGGTGTTTTGGCATCGTCGGGTCGGCTTTCAATCGACTTTTGAATTTTTTTTAAATTTATTATTATTATTATATATATATATATATATATATAAATTTTTAACATCTTAATTATTATATAATTTTAACTTTATTTATTAAATTAATTTTAATTTTAATTCTATAGTTAGTTAAAACTCTCCTTGAACATACCTTTTGTTTCGGAGATAAGATTAGATAAGGTAAAATGTTATATCTTTTTCAATAAAATATATAATTTACGATAATAATAATTTTTATTATAAAATATTAAAATTATTTGATAAATATATTATACACTATGACTTCATTTGGAATTTTATCTAACTTTTAAATTTACTTTTAACATTATTATTATTATATAAATTTTAATATATAAATTTTTATTTTTTACATATCACGTAATTTTAATTTTAACTCTGATACTCGAATCTTAAACAAAACTTACAACAGATTCTTTCGATATCTTCGAAGTTGCAGCCTAAAAGCACTGACCTTTTATCATGCAAGACATTTACTAATGTTGTATAATTGTATTTGTTTAATTAATTATTAAATTAATATTTTTAATGATTAATTTTTTTTAATTAATAATAGAATAAAATTATCTTAAATAATAATTTCTAAAAAATTATATATTTTTTATGTTTTTAAAATTTCGAAAGAAAATGAAAAATTTAGAAGTTAAAAGTTCTGCGAAGGCAGAAGTTTTAGAAAACGTGACATATATTTATCTGAAGTTTTAATTTTTTTAATTTTAATTTTGAGGTATATCTTCAAAAGATTTAAAAAATTTCGAATTATATCAATAATAATTAATTTATATTGAAATAGGTGAAACAATTATTTGTAAGTTTGGATTAAGAGTTCTAAGCAGAGCTTAAAAAAAAAAAACATTAGGCAAAATATTGTAGATAGACTTTGAAAAGAATTCTTGATACAATTACAATAAGGTGGGGCTGTATTTATTTAGAAAAAAGATAATTTTAACACCGTATATTAAAAAAAGTTAGAACTCAATAAAATAGACGTAGCCTAGATTTTGTAAATATTTGTGATTTTAATCCTAATTATTTTTTAATTTATTTTTAACGTAAATTTTGTAGATATTAATGGTAACAATAAACATTAATGGCGTTAACAAGAAAATTAAGTTAAAAATATATTAGAGCTCACGTGAGGTTCATACGATACTCACCTGAACAAAAAAATCAAAAATAAATCTTAGTCATTCAATATTGGTGTCTTCGATAATTAATTTTTACTATAAATATTATTATTGTTAGCATCAATAGTGAAAATAAATTGTCAAAAGTAGAAAAAATAATTAAAATTAAATTTCAACCATTAATATCGCCGATGCCTTTTTTATTATAAAGATTTTTTCTTTCTTAATAAGAATTCATTTTTAGCATCAACAGTAAAAATAAATCGGAAAGGTTCGCTTTCTGCGTAAAGTGTAGGTGGGATTTATATATACAGAAAAAATAATTAAAATTTTAATTGATACTATATTAAACTTTTATCTTAAAATTTATTAATAATAAGTAAAAAGGTTGCAAATTTATTTACCTAGAAATATGTATAGGTAGTAGATGTGCGCGAATATAATATATTAAAATTTTATTTTAAAATTAATTGACAGTGGACGAAAAGACGATGGTTAGAATCATTGATCTCATGAAGACGATGGAATTGTGAGGAAGAATAGTTAAAGGTGGGGAAGAAAAGGAATAAAGGTGAAGGAGGAGGAAGTGGTAAATAAAAGAAAGAATATAATAGGTGTAATCTAGATCTCAATTAATTGATGATTTTGGTATACACCCAACATATCAAGTGACTAAATTAATTGTACTACACACAATCCAACGCTATCATTACATATAGGGAAATGGTGATTAAGAAGGGGTTTGTACTATTGAAAATGATGGAAAAAAAAATTTCGATGTAAAATATAAATAATTGAAAATGATAGGAAATGAATTCATGTGTAAGGTGTTTTTGCATGTGATGAGAAATGAAGGAAAATAAAAATTTAGGTAGGTGTTTATGCAAAAATAAGAATTCATCCGAATTGAAAAATTAGTAAAATTAATAAATGCACTAAAATCCTTGTTAAAATGAAATACCGACGAAGTGGCGTAAATCAAGGATTGTTTCCTCCTCTCTTGAAGAGTGTTTTTTGGTTGATAATATTGATGACATCAATGGTTGTATCCATGAATTTTAGTGGTAACATTGACAATGAAGAAGAGGGTAGGATGACAAGTAAGTATAAGTGGCAAGTGTGTGGGTGCAAACAGGGAGGGAGGTGGACAAAGTAAGGGTTTTGTTGGAGATCTTTCACTAAGTAGGTGTGGATGACAAAGGGGTGATTATAAGTGAAGGTTTCATTAGGAGATCGCAAATAAGTAGATGTCTTTTTTTCTATCCTTTCTCAACCATCGAGGTAGGAAAATATTTTGCATCCCTATAATAACATAAATTTTCCATTGGAAATATCTTGTGCAAACACACTTGTAATGGGAAATGATTTCCCACCATTTCACTTTCTTACCCTTTCTTGTCTTTTTCGATGACACAAACCACCCTTAAGGGTTCATTTGTGCACTTAACAAATTTCTTCCAAAAAAATAAGTTAGAATTGAAAAATGTTTTTATAGCTAAAATGAAGATTTGTTATGATTTGATGAAGACCAATAACAAAAAGAATTTAAAATTCAAAGGGGAATAAAAGATTTAGTTCGAAGTAAAAAGAAGGACAACATTCATTTATAGCTAATTAAGGTTAGAAATATAAAAAGATTGAAGACAAGAGGAAGAAAAAAATGTTTTTCTCATGTATTCTATTGTGTCTCTTGCTTTGTGTTTTCGTGAAAAATCTTATGTATTTTGTCGTTAGTTTTTCTTTCTTACAAATGGTATTGTAAGTTGTTCAAAAATTGTAAGAAAAACTTTCTTATTGGGTTAAGATTTTTATTGTACGTTGTTGGTTGCACATAATAATTATAATAAAATAGGATACACGAAAAAAGAAGAGAATAGTAATTGTGTTACCTCAGGAATCACATCATAGTTGAAAAAAAATGACACCCCACCCTGCCTCAATAACAAACACAATCTAAAAATTACGAGATGAAGCTCTTTAAATTCAGCATTGCTTTGTTATTTTGGGAAATGTGGAAACTCCATTGCAACGTCTCCAACACCAAATCTTCTAGATTATGGATCTCTTGGAGGAATCCTAGAGCTCTCCACCTAAAGCTTAACACAGATGCAAATTACAACAATGATAATCCTGATGGAGGATGGATCATCCGTAATGATGTTGGTCCAGTTATTGTTTTCCAGATGTGTCAAGCTTCATGCCTCTTCTCCTCTTGATACAGAATTAAAGGCTCTCTTCAAATCCTTAAAGGAATGCGACAATCTAAACATTCCTCTCAATAACCTGGATGTGGAAATTGACTCTGTTGATCTCCATAATGCAATTATTCATAATTCCTTCCCCATTGTTACTAGTAGAAATGTGTGGACTGAATTGAACTCTTTATTATCTAAAATTAATAGCATAGTTCATGTTTGTAGGGAGGCAAACCGAGCAGTAGATGCTTTTGTAGCCTTAGGAAATCACATGTCTGAAGATCAGACCATCTTTTCCTCCTTGGCTACAGTTCCTCCCAACATCAGTAGCATTATTATTCTGGACCAATGGAACAATCCAAGTTTCAGGAATCTAATTTTTTAATCGGTTCTTAACTTCCATGGATTACCCTCTTCAGATATTGATGTTTTTATATCATATTTCTCTTGAATCTTTGGTTGATATTTGCACCTCTTAATTTTACTTTGTTAATCCTTTAATCCCCATTCTTTTTGAT